>JAUTXW010000457.1:1570000-1635000 GCA_030620095.1 Kuschelorhynchus macadamiae | reverse complement strand
ACAATATAAAACACGCGTTCATATCATATTTCTCAAAATATTCAAATTTTTGATTCTGAGCCATATTAAAAACAATAATTATAATAGACGTCAAGAAAAATTTAAACGCAATAATGCCAAAAATGACAGCAGTAATGGCTGCCTGATGATATTTTTGTTGGTGTTGCCATGGCTACCACAGCCACCTTCTCTTATTTCGATTGATCTGCTATGCCATAAATCCGTTTAAAGAAAAATGCATTTTTTCATGTTATTTATGAAAATAAATATGACTTATGGTATGTTTTTGAAAAGCTCTCGACACGAAGAATAAGATGAAAAAATAATATATAGTGTCTCCCATTTAAAAAATAGTAGGTTATGCCAATATGTCAAAAACTATGACTCTCAGCAAAAATCTGAGTATGCCACTGAATTCTACGTGAAAAAATCTATAAATACCAGTTGAAACATTTTAAATATATTTTACGATAGCTGAGTTACAGGGGGTGTCCGAAAATGACAAATTTTCAAAATCACCCTGTAGCACGGAAACTAAAATGGTTAGGGCAAATCTGTTTGCGGCCTCTTTAGTTTCATCGAAAAGTAGCACGGTGTCGCGAAAACCGCATCTCTCTATCTCTACTCATAAGCTGGAAACCCCGTAAAACCTACGAAAATGGGACACCCTGTACATGAAGTCATAATCTATTTTCTTATGACATATTATAAGACAAAGCTAAAACAGTCCGCAGAAGTGTTATAAAGGTTTTCTTAGAATGAAATAATCAGAGATGTATTTAAATTCTGCAAGTTCGAATGACGCTTTTGGTTCATGGAACAGACATGCCAAGTACCAAAAAAGTGTTCCACCAAGTTTTAAACCTACGCCTTTTAATCGGAAGGTGAGCTTTCCCACCACTGAGGTGGCGTTGGTTCATTATGAAAAATATAAGAATCAAACCAGAGATTTAACGTTTTTATTCTGGTGTCAAAACCAAGAGAAAATTATGCGCATTCTTTTATCTAAATACCTTTTTTTCAAATTCTCAGCTCGAAGGACGATTTTGCCTTGGTTAATTTTTAAATATAATTAGATATAATAATTCCTTAACAATTCTCCAACGAAGCTTGAGAGCTACGAAAAAGGTATCAATAGATAGAGAAGGTAAAATGCAGTTCAAATAAATCGTTGGTTTATCGATACCTGGCGATTGTATAAACAAGTTTCTAGAAAACTTCATACAAAAACTGATCCCAGATTGATTAGAATATCCTGGAATCCAGGAAAATAGAAGACCAGAAGAATTGCATTTGTTCCTTAAAGAATGTTGGTTTGAACTTCAAAGTTCTTAGAAATCAGTGTCTGCTTGGTACTTCTGTTAAGCGTCGCTGGATTGACCGCCAGATGGCGCTGAGGTGTCGCTTCTGAACGCCCGCAGCTAAAACTAAATAGGTGTGGTAAGAAAACTGAAAAAAACTTGCGCCTTTGTTTGACCAGTTAACAGATAATTCATCGCGAAAAGGTGACGTTCCGTCGTCTTTATTTCATGGATGGTTCTCACCATGAGAACTTGCTTAGGTTGATGAGAACAAAAAGGAATTGATAGTTTCTAAATTCGAGTAGAAGACTGATTTTGGTGTTTTTAAAGTATCCAATAGTGTTGATTTCCTCAAAAGAGTTCGATCTTTTTTTGAAGTTTTCTTTAAGCCTTCAGCTGGTGTCGACTTTTTAAATATTAATTTTAAACGTTTATTTTATAAATATTTTTTCTCAAAACTTTTAGTTTGAAAACTTTATACCTTATTCTTAAATGTATTATAAGTTTCCGTATCAAACGGCAGATCCCGTAATAACATATCTCAAAATACAATTTTATTGTACTGATGGGTATATAAAAAAATTACAAAAACAACAAACTCTATAAATATTATACATTAACACCTACATTTCATAATAAACTTTAGAAATAAAAAAACTAGAAAATTAATTTATATCTAAATCTCTAAATTGGAAATTTCCATAAAATGTTGCTTCCTTGCTTACAGGTAGCACTGAGAGTGGCGTAAGCTGCAAGCGCTTTGCCAGACTTTTTATTTAAAAAATGATTTGCACTAAATACAAAGACCCTATATTTACCTCTGCGTGCACCCAGCCACTACCCCCTTTTTCAAAAATAAAATTGACTGCCAACTGTACGTGTGGAAAAAGCTGTCTTATTCTATAAAATATTGTTAGATACGTGGCCTCTGCCTCAGGTCAGATATGTGCCAATCAAGGTACATTGCGGAGTCTGAAAAGAGGGGTAAACTTCAGATAAAGGTTTTTGGTTAATCGAAGGACGTTTTCTAATTACGGTACTCCGGACTAAGGATCAAGTTAAATCCAAGTTACTGAATTTCGGGTCGTCTTTTAAAGTGTACTTTCTTCTTGTCGTCAACAAAATTCGGCGGAGCGGGATCTTGTTTTAGATTTGTTACTAGTCTGGGTAAAACACAGTTTAAAAAACGTCGTCCTCTACCTGTGGCAGTCAATGTTATTCGTGTATATTTGTAAATAGCTTTTATTTGAGTTATGTTAGAACGCTAATGCATTTCACACAAGACCAAAATATTTTTTCCACTTTGAATGGGACATTATAGCTATTTGTCTCATTATGTTTGGTATTAAATGTTATTTTTATTATTATTATTTTTTAACTTGCCAATAGTATTTTTATCCATTATAATAATTATAACAGCATTTTTTAAATCAGCGCTTATTTTTCAGCCAGTACTTTACACTAATTTTGGACTTGCGCAAAACGCAATCCCTTTAAAAATCGGATATACGACGAAAAAGGGTACTACAATAATTCTCTCGCATCACGCACGTCCATTTTTCGGGACACGTTTTTTAGTTAATAATTCTAACCCACAAATCCGAATTTGTTTAAAACAGTTAAATCACTTTGGTAAGAGTTATTTAAACCCTGGTGTGTTACTTGTTCTTGTTCCTTGAATCAAGCCCGAAGATTAGAAGATAAGAACATTGAGATTCCGGTAAATTTCTTGTTTCCTTATTTTTATTTACGCATTCCTTTTTCCACTTAATAGTTACAAAAAAGGGTAAAGTATTCTATACAGCCTATTTTGTAATCTCTCACGATTTAGCTATCGAAGTACGCAACATAGAGGTGACAGTCAATTTAATTTGTGCACTACTCTACAGCACCCATTCACGCCCTCATAGGATAACTTAATCCACGCCTTCTGTTATACGCAAACACAACAGACAATTTTATTTGTAAACTTTCATAAGCCTTGTTAGAACACTAACGCATTCCTATTATACAAACTTAAAAGAAGCCGAAACTGTTCTTTTTGTTACTTTTCTGGCAGTCAAGGCGATTTGTGTTCGACTGTGGCTATATTTTCATTTAAAACGAGTCTCGGCGTTGAAGCTTTTTACATAGATTCGCAGCACACATTGTTTTTTAGAATACAGGCACTAGTTCAAAAAATAAAAATCGGAAAATGTCCTTTACCTGGAACTCGTTATGAATCTTTTCTTTTGTCAGGAATAGTAAAGTTTAGCTCGCTATATACTAATTTAGTAACATATATATATATATATATATATATATATATATATATATATATATATATATATACTGTCTTTATTCTGTCTAATATTTTTATGGGGCGTCATTTTGTTCCACCATATTAAATTCCTCCCAATATTTTACCAGTTTCTACCTAAGCCACACTTGATTTTAGGCCATAATTTAAAATTAATTCAATAAGTAGTTGTTACTGTGACACATACTGCCATTTTGTTACAATTTTTCTGCAAAATTTAAAGCCAACTGAATAACAATTTTTACTGTCACATATTGATTTTTAAACATTTTATTTGGTCGCCATTTTATTTCGTTATCCTGCATTCGTACCAAAACTTCCCAGTTTACGTCTAATCACATTTAATGCTTGTACAAAATTTGAAATTATTCTAATAAGCAAGCTTTTCAGGCCGATTTTTTAAATATTTTATTAGGCACTCATTTGGTTTTGGATTAATACTAAAATGTTACCAGTTCATTCCTATGTAACGTTTGATTTTTGGTTAAACTGAATAATTAGTATTTTTTTATGGTTTCAGTATGTTGTCACCTTGTACCGGTATGTTGGATCTTTGCCAAAGTATTATCAGGTCATCCCCGTATGACCCTTAATTTTTGACCAAAATTTTGAAGTAAATCTGGTAAGTAGTTTTTAAGCTATGCCGCGAACTGACAGACTGATCGACGAAATTGTTAAAACATACATATTTTTTCAAATCTAGAGACGCTAAATTGTGTGAAGATATGTAAAATCTGACAAGGCAATTTTTGTTCACGATTAAAAAATTCTATTTAGCCGCCATTTTGTCTGCTATCTTGAATTCCTGTCATAATTTAGAAAGTTTATCTCTATACCACAATTAGTTATAGCACATAATTTGAAATCATTCAATTAGGTATTTTTCCAGGTTGAATTTTTAAATATTTCATTAAGCTGCCGTTTTGTTCTGCCATCTTGGATTTTTATCAAAATGTTTCCAGGTGATCCCCAAATGACCCTTGATTTTTGACCAAAATTTTAGGTCAGTTGGATAAGTAGTTTTTTATCTATCCCGCGAACAGACAGGTATATCGGCCTACACCGACAGACCAACAGACAGACAAACCGCCGAAATTGAGAAAACATGTTTTTCGGCATCCAGGGACCCTGACACGTGAAGCATTGCAAACATCATTTCAACATGAGGGGTGATTTTTTTCACGATTAAAATGCTTGCATTTTACGAGAGTAAAAAGTAAAAACTTAAATTCTTATGTTAACGCGACAACACTGCTTTAGAATTAAGATTTAGGGTTCGCTTGATAGCGGTCAAATACAGTGACGACTGGAACAAAAGGCAATGGAAAAACATTAAGATTTACTAACTACAAACATTGTCTAACACCTTTCATTTCAACTCAAGTCGTTAAATTAAGTCAATCTAATTAACCATATTCAACATTTTATAACGCGCCTTGCTGTTTCGTTTACATCGGCCCAGATAAGCCATCTTCATAAAAGCTAATTTCAGGTTTAGTCACTAAAATCTGCAAAGATAACTAAGGCAAAGTCGCCTAATGCTTAAGCAGCCGTGCAAGGGGATCAACATAATCCTTTTGATCTTTTCGTTACGAAAATATAAACACAAATCTTATTCTGCGTTAAGCTGTTCAACTTTGTGATAAATCACTCAGTTTGCGATATATGAACTTTAAAGTACAGAAATTTCAAACTAAAGTTATAAACATATATATATATATATATATATATATATATATATATTTATATATTTATATTTTTTAATTATTTTAAATTTTTTTTAAATTTATTTTAATTTTATATATATTTCAATTATATTCTACATTTCTGTGGAATAGCTTTGAATTTGGATTGTATTAAATGACTAAATATTTCTGGAAACCAAGAATACTTGCGGTTGATCCTGCAAATGGCACCATACATACATTATTTCATTTTATCATTGCCATATCAACCGCATTGAGAGGGTACAAAGTATAAGTTTTTAAAATATATTATATACAAATTAAGCTTGGAATGTGTGGAATGAAAAGTTTAAAGGCTAGACAAGCACTTTTAATATGTTTTTTAAAACTTATTAATACATTTTATGAAAGAAAGAAAAAAAAGGTCCAGTACTTCACAATATTTTTATTAAAGACTATCCGACGCGTTTCGGCTCAACAACCATTGTCCAGGATAGAATTATCGTTTAAAAAAAAACTTACAGACACCATCTCATCAGGATTATTTAAACAGGACACATTTTGATCTATTTCCATTTTAGCAATTTCAATATTTTCCAAAGCTGAGAGCTGTTTCCCTTTGGAAACATTGTGCAGCATGCTCACATCACGACTTATGTCAAATGAATGAAGCGTCTGGCCAGACTGATCTGGCTGATGATCCTATACATACCCATCTTAAAGAAGCAGTAAATTTAACACGATTGATCAGATGAATGAATGCGTTCTTTTTACCTCATTTTCCCCAACATTCATGTATGCTAATTTTATAGATACATTTTACGGATAGATGACCATCCATACACCTTTTGTAAAATGTTGTGAAGTACTGGACCTTTTTTTCTTTCTTTCATAAAATGTACAACCAACTTCCCCCTGGAGATCTACTTCAAGAACTTATTAATACATTATCAAGTGACCCAATTTAATAAAACAGATAGCCTTTCTTGTACCAGTTAGGAACAGCAGACAGGCACATTTAACCCATAGAACAAACTATGATCAAGGAGCTTTAATTAATCGGTTTATACCAGACACTTTTCAGATTGTGACATATTTAGTTGTAGCTTAAAAGAACTATATGTAATTCAATTTAGTTTAATGTAACTGTAATTTATTGATAGTGATCTATTTTTCCTTTTTACTGTGTGTTGACTGTACTTGCCAATTATATATTGTATTTATTCTTAGGTTTATACTTAATTATATGCTCATTAGTTTAATTTTTACTTCCCTAAAGGGTGTTGTAATCTTGAAAAAATCACTCTTCGAGATTTTTTCAGATCTTTACGTTTCAGGGTCCGTCGATTTCGAAAAACATGTTTTCTCATTTCCGTTGGTCTGTCTGTCTGTCTGCCGGGCCGTAGAAAGGAATAAACTAGTAAAATTTTGGTACGAGTCTAAGATGGCGGAATAATATGGCGGTTTAATAAAATATTTAAAAATTCAGCCCGAAAAACTACTTAATAGACTGATTTCAAATTGTGTGCCATAACTAATTGTGATATAGAGATCAACTAGTAAAACTATGGTACTAATTTAAGATGGCGGGACCAAATGAGGGTCAAATAAAATATTGTGTAATCATGAAAAAAATCACCCCCTCAGGTTTTACATATTTTCAGGTTTAAGCGTCCTTAGATGTCAAAAAATATTTTTGTCAATTCCGTCGGTCCGTCTGTTTCTCAGTTCGCGGCTACTCATCAGTAGTAGTAATTTTAACAAAAATTAAGTATCATATCAGGATGACCTGGTAATATTTTGATAAAAATCCAATATACCGGAAAAAGATGGCAGTATATGACTCTGTATTGAACTAAATTAAATCACACTTTACTATTCCTAATAAAAGTAAAGATTCATAACGAGGTAAAGGAAATTTACCGATTTTTTTTCGATCTCCGTTCAGACATACCATTTGGAACATTAAATTTCCATAGTGTATGTTCATAATAAATAAATAAAAACTATTGTGTTGAGTAAGAAGCCTTGCCGTTTTTTAAACAACCTCAAGTCTACAGAGTCACTATTTTTATTTCAACAACTGACGGCACCTCTGGAAGGCATCGGAGCAGGCACACAGAGCACTGGCTTGCTCTTACTATGAGTTGAGGAGAGATGTCTTATTTGCAATTAATTTTACAATTTGAACGAATATTTTCGCGCACTGATACATATTCATTTACAACAATTTTATTGTACTATATGGATGTTATGTGCATCAGTTCGCAGATGTATATAAATTGTCGAATCTGCATCACGCATATATATATATATATATATATATATATATATATATATATATATATATATATATATATATATATATTATATATATATATGGTGGATTAGTTATGTCCTATCTTTACGTTTTATGTTCAACAAACAATGTTCATATATCTAATGGAAAAAAAAGAACAACAATAGTTTCATCAGTATGTATGGTAAATAAACAAAACCTTAGAATACATTTATATTAAAATACTACAACAATCATATACATAACATGAAATGGAATTTGAAATAAAATGTGTCAATGGTACGAAATTAGGACTAGCCAATAAAATTAAATTTGCAATAATAAAAAAGAAAATAATCAATCCGACATTTTTTTTTGCTTTAGTGCGTATGTGTAAGTGAGTTCAACAATAAAACATGTATAAGTTTGGCAACCATCAGCGTATTTTGATGTGCTTAGCAGATCTGAATGAAACATTCTCTGGGCTTTAATACCGTATTACCGAAACTTATAACAATTGTCACATTTCAGTTATATAACACTTGTACGATATTCGAATTTTTTCAAACGTCATACTTATTTATGAAAAATTTTTGAGCCATATTTTAGGAGATTACAATTCTGCGAAAAAATGATGGGAAGATATGATGAAAATAACACATGTTTTTCAAAATATTATCTTCTCCGATAAGGCCACATTTATTTTAATAAAATGATCAATAGACAAAATTATCGATTCTGGTCTGATCAAAATCCACAATGGATACATGAGAGACATACACAACCTCCCCAAAAAGTCAATGTGTGGCCGGGCATAATAAATCACCGAAGACAATTTTAATGCTGAGTGTTACTTAGATTTTCTCTCAATCGATTTAACACCTGCATTAGCAGTAATGTTTCCTAACGAGGGAGATCCAGATATTCCCCATGAAAGAATAAGGTTTCAACAAGATGGTGCACCACCGCATTTTGGTACAATTATTCGAAGTGTTTCGGATTGGACTCGGTCCCAGTCTCAAACTCAGGGTCATGCAAGTGACTCACGGACCGTGCTACAGAATGGTTACTCCCTGAGGATTCCAACTTACGCAGTCGAAACCTGTCCCTGGGGCTTAAAAGGGGCTTATATTTAGTAGAACAGCATGGTAGCTCGGTATTAAATAAATTGCATGTAAAATAGTTAGTTAAGCCCCTAGGCCATCATCTAGGGTCCTTCGTGACGTCGGATCTCACCGTCATCCGCTGATCCTACACAATGGGTTTCTACACCTGGAATCCCTAAAATTAAGGGTGGCACTGGGGTAGAAACCTCTCCGAAAGCCTGGGAATTGACCCTTCCGTTTTCGTCGATTTGATCCCCTCTTTCAGGGTTCGCCACCCTTTTAATCCCTTCCAAACCAGAAGAAAATATCCTGATCCCTGTGCGACCATTTTAAGGGGTGGCAAAGGGGTAGAAAGAGGGCTAATCCATTTGTATGCCGGTTTCGTTATTGGTGTTAGATCTTACTCTGTTAAATGAAATGATCCAGTATTTTCAGTGATCTTTATTAACATTTGAAGCTCACTCAAATAAACATTATTATTTGAGGCTAACGTCACTTCCTTGGAGGGCCGCTGAATCCTAAACTGTGCCCTTCTTTGCTCTCTCAATTTTCCTTATAATACCCTTCGTTCAATACTTATTGTCGTACTGTAACCAATGTTTCGTAGGGTGGAATTATGGGCAGGCAATTAACTCTGCAGACGACTTTCTTTCCTGCTTTCGACATTGCTGTCGGCGTCTCAGAGTTCTTTGCTTGGACCAAACAGTCACCTCTAGTACGTAGGTTTTATTTTGTCCGGTATAAACTTTCCCTAAATTTTCCATTTGGTTAGGAACTCCTTGGGCAGAGTGTCAGCCTGCTTCTTGTGCCGCCGAAAGAGAGCCGAGGGGCGGCCCCTCCAACTCCATTCTCGCTAGACCAAACAGCGTTGAGGACCTACAAGTTAGAATAAAGATGGAGGTTACTAATTTACCAGATGAAAATATTCGAAGTGCGGTTGATAGTATTTACCACAGATTCTGTGCATGTCAAGTAGAAGGTGGAGGGAGATCACTTTTAGCATTTGTTATATTAGCCGAATTAGGTGGGTGCTAAGGATCCCTCTAGAATATTAATTTTAATTAAAAACTTATGTGGACTCGTTTTATTCTGTTACGAAATGAGCAGACCCCTAATTTGTTGCTAGTATCGGATTCAGTCTTAGAGGACCTTCTCATAAAGCCGCCATATGACCTAGGTTGCCACTTGAAAAAAAAAATTAGGAGGGGGCTGAAAATATTACAAAAAGACGAACAATCATTGAAAAATTACGTATATAGAAGATATGAATTTTGTGCGTTTCTTTTGAACAACCCTTTATAATTGCAAAGCAAACAGATCTTCTTGACGAAGCAAGCAAACAAAATAGCATTTCGAACGCGTCGTGCGACTGAAACCTGTAAATTCCTTAAATAAGGTTATTGTTTACTTAACCCAAGAAGGTAGGTAGATATCATTGGCTTCTTGTAAATGTTAATGGATCAATGGTCACATTATCTCATAAGAACTAGTTATCTCATAAAGACTACAAAATGTGCTAAGCTACCAAAATATGATACAGAAAATTTTTTTATGAAATCTTTACGAATATTTGTGGCGGATGCAGTTTCGATCGGGCTATTCTAACGGTAAGTTGGTTTCGTCCGAACCAAGTTTTTGTGCGAACTGTGAATTTGTTAATGATTCGAGATATATTTAAGTGTAAATACATATCTTAAAATAGCAATATGCGTGTTTACCCCGAAGTACGGCCTACAAGGGCCATAACAGATATATTTAGAGGTTTACAGACCCAACACAGGGTAGAAAAAAATAGATCTGCCGAGAAAGAAAATGTCAATATTTGGCATGAATTTCAATTTCGGTTTAAATCTTAGCATGAACTGGAAGGAAGGTGACCCGCATCGTGTACCTTGTTTTTGTTTTTATCACCCTTATATTAGGGAAGTTTTGAAGCATTCTGCGAGAAGTGGGAAACTCCTGCCTAAAGCGTGAGGGTTGGTAACTCTGTACCTTGAGTTACCAACCCTCACGCTTTAGGCAGGAGTCTCCCACTTCCCGCAGAATGCTTCAAAACTCCCGCCTTTTAGGCGAAATAAGCATTCAATAACAAGATGAAATTTTTTCTCTAATGTGCCGCTATGTGTTATAATGTCCACATGATCTTGTTAACAGCCTTGTTCAAGCTGCGTATTTATAGTACGCAGTGGAAATATGTCGGACTCCTAACGGAATATAGTAGGTGCGCATCATGGTGGATACAAGCGCTAAATATCGTGTTCGTAAAAAGAGAGTTTTATCGCTTGTGAAGGGGCGTGTAAAACCTTTTTCATTACTGATGTGCTGATTTATAAGAGTTTTACATATGTGATTTGTGTAAACAAAAATGTGTGGTTATGGACAAGCCACAAGTCACTAAGGTATATGATTCTGTTAGAATCATTGATGTCAAATTAAAAGAAATTCAAGTCAATTGTACAAAGATACTAAGATACATTTGACTCCAAACTGTAGTACTTTAAGAGAGTTTTAATTGCTGCGCTGTTGAGTTAGATATTAAGGGTATCAAAGACACCGTCTTGCAATCGAATCGGGGTGCAGCGAGAGCTTCTTATTCATCTGTGGTTGTCCTGGATGTTCAAAGGCCAATTCTGTGAAGAAATGTCATTCCCAAGTTCTTAAATGCATCCATTGTAGCAATTTTAGAATGCCAAAAAATGGCGTATACAAAAATATATTGACCAACATTAAGGTAAATATCCTGTCCGAGTCCACATAGTAACTAAACACTATCGAAAATGGTGATCAACGCTCAGAGGTCAGTACTGATAAAAACCAGTTAAACATAAATGGGCGCATAGAATCCACAGACATATTCAGATGGTATTATTAAAATGTACGAGGCTTGTGGACTAAAACCATAGAATCTGTTGATGCTTTTTCAACATTGCGTAATGAGTTTATTAGATATATTTCTACCGAAACCTGGTTGCGTGCTGATATATTGATTATTTATGCTAATAGATTTAGTGTATTTAGTACAGATAGACTTTTCCGTGTAACATGATTAATATAAAATAAAATATTAGTTCTAAAGCTGAAATAACTACTCTACTCTCATTAACTTAAAAAGAGGTAAAACACAATTCTATTGATTAAGTAGAATTTCATCATGGCTGCCTCCTCTTTTTTCTCTTCTGACCTTAACTTTTGAAACAAAAGGCCTTGTAACTTTGAAAGTGTCATATCACATGTCTTTTCCAATTTAAGTAATTTCCTTTTTTTACTTATTTCCAAACTTCCTTCAATATTTGTATAGGTCTTACGCCAGTAGGACGGGTACCTTTAAGACATTCACAATTTCTTTAAATTTCGCCTGTCAACCAATTTTCAAATTTTTTATAAAAAAACTCTATTAGCTTGATTCCTTTTTTGCCTAAATTGACACAAAAATGTTTTCTGTGTGGTACGCTTCACAATTGTAAAGTCCGTTAGAGATAACTCTAAGTCTTCTATATATAAAATAAAAACTCTTGCTCAAACAGCCACTAATAAAACTATCAGAAAGATATATAGAAATAATACACAACCTTACTACTTTGACAATAATCACAACAATGTGTCGCGTCTCGTCACGATTTTTTTGACGTCAGGCAGAGCCTCCCTAAAAAATTGATATTGTGGGTAAACAGGCAACTTTGGGCAGCCAGATTTTTTTTTCGAATAAGCATAACATAGCCTTACATTCTGGTCTTAGCGCAAAACTTTGCCTCGCTTCGCTAGTGATTTTGCTCGTTATTAAACTTGAAGTACTAAAGATTCGTGTAGAAACAAACACTTTAATAACTATTAGCGTTTTAAATAAAAATGGAAATGTTGTTATTATTTTATATTATCTCTATAGAAGTGCAATGGTTAATTTTATATAAAATTAAAAAAAGTTATTGTCTGGCACCTACTTTCATGAAATTTACAAAGGTATCGGTTCAATTATTTCGATTTCAGAGTCGAGTCCGGATTCCACTTTTCCTGAATTGGCCTGTTATCTATATACAACCTAATTACACTTTATTTTCGGGTAAGAGCGTCATTTTTAACAGTAGATATTACAACTTTGAATAAAAATATCTGTAAAAAGTTTTATTTGAACAATATTTTGGAGGTTTTGCCCACTAAATAGCATTATGGTTTGCCACTGTGCGGCTCGAGCTGAGTAATTGGCTTAATGCAACCCAAGTTAATGTCAGGTCATTTTCATAGCTTTTCGACGCAATAAGTAATATTGACGTTTTATTGGTAAAATTAACTATTAGGCATCATGTAAAATTTATTATGTGCTATATACCGCCGTCCTGGACAAATGACATGTATGAAGCAATTTTTGATGCAGTGTCGGAGTTATATTGTATTTATGGCTCAAAATTTCTTTGATCTAAAAAACTATAATAATGTCACTAATTTTATGGATCGTGTACCTGATTTGATCTATTTTAATAAATGTTGTAGGGTAAATGAAGCTATCGATACCGTACTTCCTCAAGAACGCTACCGTCTTGCTTTGATAATTGAGTGTTCTTTCTCAACAGTCCATAAACCACAAACTTCTAAAGTTAATTGCGAAATTAGTTTTCAAAAAGCTAACTTCTGTGCTCTATATGCGGATATATCAAGGGTGAATTGGTCCTTTTTAGATGCTTGTGTTCAAGAGGTAACTTTGATGGTAAAAGTTTTCACCGAATAAATACTGAACCTGTTATTGCATGTTCCCAGGAAGAGACAGCCATTATATCCGCCTTGGTATACCGCGAATATAATTCATAAAATAAGAGGAAAAGATAAGTTTAAGAATAAATAATTCACGATTCTGTCAATATCCTAGTTGTGTTTTGGCCTCTATTACAGAACATGACATTGGAATGGTTAGTCGTAATTTGCAGATTTTATCCCCGCTTTCATAATTAAAGATTGTGTTTCCATATTTTTTAAACCACTGGCTAAGATATTTAACGCGGCGATATCAACGTCATGCTTTCCAGATTCTTGGAAAGCATCACGTATTCGTTCTGGTTTTAAGAAGGGCGAACGCAGCGATGTAAATAACTATAGACCTGACGCTATTGTGCGCAATTTCAGCAAGCTGTTCGAAGTCTTGTTGCATTAATATATGGCTGCGGCTGCGCACATCTCAAGGATGATGTCGGATGAACAGAATTATTTTATGACTGGTAAATCAATAGTTACCAACCTTGTGTGTGCTGTCCGATATATCTCTGAGAGACTTGTTAAATGAGTCAAGAAGATGTGATCTATACAGGTATTTCTAAAGCTTCTGACATGGTTGTTCATGGATTTTTACGAAAAAGTTCTTAACAATTCGTATTTTAGATCCGTTCAATTAATAAAACCTTATTTAATGTCTTTTCGAGTAAATCACAGCCAATTAAGTACAACTATACCATATATAGTGTTGTGCTAGATTGACCTATTGTGATTAAGGACCTTGGAGGAATTTTCGATTCAAAACTTACATTTATTAACCATATTGGAGACACAGTGCTGATCGAAAAAAAGGGCTTCATTTTACGTAATTGAAGGGACTTCCGACAGCCCTCTACACTGAGTTCCCTTTACTCGACTTTTATAAGATCTCGTCTTGACTACGCGTCTAATGTACGGTGTCGGATAAGTGAGTAAGAATATATAATTTAGTGAGTACGAATATATAATTCCTAAACCGTTAAAGAGTTTTAACCGAATCGGTTCTCAATTTAGCTCTTTCTAATTTTCTGCGTATCAGACCGATTGAGATAATAAATTAAAATAGTGGCATATTACTCGTTTCTTTAGCAACACTGTAAAAAATCAGTGAATTTCCTTTACCCGGAATCTAACTCGTTTTTATTAGAAATAATGAAGTGTGACCCAATTTAGTTCAATAAATAATCATTTAGTAACAAATATGTACTGTCTTTTCAAACATATATATTGGGCACCGTTTTGTTCTACCATATTGGATACCTGCTAATATTTTACCAGTTCCTACCTATGCCACACTTGATTTTTGGGTCTTATTTAAAATAAATTGAACAAGCAGTTTTTACATTGACACACATCGCCAGTTTGTCCAATAACACATTTAATTTATCTGCAAATTCTAAAGTCAATTGAATACAAAGATTTTTATTATGTTTATTTTTTACATTTTATTTCCCCACCATTTCGCTTCTCTATTACTTCCCTCGTAAAAGGAAAGTATTGCAATCGTGAAAAAATAATCAAACAAACAAACAAAACAAACAAAAGTATGCTTTATTGCCGCAGAAAAATTTTACAATTTTATGGACAAAGCAAAATATACCTAAAAATAAGACATATCAAAACATTAATCGAAAATAATATCGACAGGTCAATGCTTTTTTTTAAAAATGTAAATTATCAATTTACCAAATCGTAAAACACACGTTAGAATATAACATAACATTGCAAACAGTAAATGAATCATGATAACCTTATAAAAGTAAACAAACACACATGTACGAGGTGAATAATTTCGATGACATTGAAATCAAAATTGCAACTATGCGACCTTAAACTCTATGTTATTATAATTATACAAATAATTGTGATGTTAAACAGAAGGTATATTGAACTAGTGTAGAATGTAGTATACAAAAAGAATTAAATTGTTTTTAATCCAATACCTAACAAAAATAATTAAGTTTTAAGTGAATGTTCGACAGTTCTTTTCCCTATATAATGATTTACAAAATTCTATGCTACGAGTTAGGACATGACTCACAAAAGATTTAAGTAAACAAGCGAGTTTAGTGACAATTTAAAGAGACTTACTCACTGAAAAAAAAAATCATTAACGCTGTAAAATGGTCTCTCAATGAGGTATGCTTTGGTGTTTTTTCGAAATTGTGCAAGCATAGGGATAGATTTTAAATGTACTGGCAGATTGTTGTAAAGTTTTATGGCGTTGTAAATAATTGATTTTTTTATTAATTCTGTGGAAGGAATGGGAAGATAAATATCATGCCTAGAGTTTCTGGTAGGGTATACATGTTGTGGCCTTTCTGGGAGGGTGTTTATATGTTTTCTCAGCAAACATACCGTTTCCAAAATAAATAATGCAGGAAGTGTTAATATTTCATGTTTTTTGAAATAGTATTGGCAGTGAGCTCTATTATTTAGACCAAACAAATAACGAATGGCTCTCTTTTGAAGCATAAAAATACTACGAAATTGCTCGGTGGTACAGCAGCCCCAAAAGGGAAGGCCATAGCGGAGGTGGGATTGAAATAAAGAGAAATAAGTAAGTCTGGCAGAAGGAACGTCTAGTTCTTTTGAAACTGATTGAATGGCGAAGCAGGCGGTAGAAAGTTTTTTAGTTAAGGTGTCAATATGATTAGACCATTTTAGGTTGCTATTTATATTTAAACCTAGGAATTTAACCGACTCTACGTATTCAATATTGCTGTTATGTACCTGAAGTGGTTGTAAAGTTCCCTTATAAGATAACGCCACCGTTTTATCGACGTTAAAACAAAGCATATTGGAATCGGACCAAGCCTTAATTATAACCAAGTCTTTGGAGATACTACAGTGTAAAGACGTTGTATCAAAATCACTCCATGTTATGCTTGTGTCATCAGCAAAAAGGGAGATTCTTCCATTAATTTTAAGGTTCGTGATATCATTAATGTATAACAAAAAAAGAATAGGTCCCAAGACTGAACCTTGAGGGACTCCACTTGTAATCAACTTACAATCAGAATCGGAACCATTAGCCCTTACAAGTTGTTGCCTTTTTCCAAGATAAGATTTGAACCAATTTAAAGAAGTACCACGAATTCCATAAAAATTTAGTTTGTTTATCAGAATTTCATGACTAACACAATCAAAGGCTTTCGCATAGTCACAAAAAACTGAGGCAGTTGGGTGGTTGTTATTGAGAGATAAGTAGACGCCTCTAAGCAACGTGAACATGGCGTCACTGGTGCACTTGTTGGGTAGAAATCCGAACTGCTCCGGGGATATTATCTGATGTTTCAGGAGAAATGGCATAAGACGGTTCTTCAGTAGCCTTTCGATGATTTTTGATAGCACTGGTAGTAGTGCAATTGGGCGATAATTGCAAGAGTTAGTTTTTTCGCCGCCTTTATGAAGTGGAATAATTATAGCTGTTTTAAGGCAATCAGGGAATACACCTTTTATAAAGGACTCATTTATTAATGTTGTAAGGGCCTCTATGACTGGGAGTGGCAAGTTCAGGAATATTCTAATTGATAGGCCATCAGTGCTACACGAAGATTTACTTTTGATATTATGTATTACCTTCAATAGTTCAGTGTTGCTAACGGGACTTAAGAAAAAGCTATCAGCTAAATTTTTTGAAGGAGGGAGAAACGAAAGAGGGTCCAAATCCTCCGAGATTTTTTCAGACCTTTACGTCTCAGGCTCCCTAGTTGCAGAAAAACATGTTTTCTTAATTGCGTCGGTCTGCTTGTTCGCGGCATATCTAAAAACCTACTTACCCAATTGACTAAATTTTCATCAAAAATTAAGTTTCATATGGGAATGACCTGATAGTGACATCTAAAAAAAAATATTACTAAATAACTGCTTATTCATTTTTTCTCAAATTTTGTACAAAAATCAAGTGTCAGATAGGAATCAACCGGTAAAATTTTGATGCCAATTCAAGATGGCTGAACAACATGACAGATTAATAAAATATTTAAAAATTCAGCCTGAAAAACTACTTAACGGATTGATTTGAAATTGTGCGTCAAACTAATTGTGGCACAGAGATGAACTAGTAAAATTGGGATATTAATTCAAGAAGGCGGAGCAAAATGGAGGCAAAAAGGTGTTTGTAATAGTGAAAAAAATCACTCTCTCAGGTTTTACATATCTTCAGGTTTTAGCGTTCCTGTATGTTAAAAAAAATATTTTTTACCAATATCGTCTGTCTGTCTGTTTTTCAGTTCGTGGCATAACTTAAAAACTACTTAACCGATTGACTTCAAATTTTAGTCAAAAATGAAGGATCATATGTGGATGACCTGGGTATATTTTGGTAAAAATCCAATATGCCTGAACAAGATGGCGGCCTAAACATTAAAACAATTATTTCTAAAAAAACTAATAATCCAATATCAAATTTTGCACAAATATTATGTGTTACCATTGACTTCATAGGGATAAAGTCAATGGTGTTAGAAAGGAATGAACGGGTATGAACCCAGTGTAGCAAAACAAAATGTGGGTCGATGTAAAAACTACTTAGTCAAAGTAATTTAAATTATGTCAAAAAATTAAGTGTGGCATAAGTAGAAACTAATAAATATTGGAAGGAATCCAGTATGACGGAACAAAATGGCGCCTAATAAAATTGTTTAAAAAGACAGTATGTACTATGTATGTTTTATTAAATGCGTAGTGAACTAAATTGGGTCACACTTCACTATTCCTAATAAAGGGAAATATTCAGAACCAGGGAAGTTCCGGGTAAAGAAAATTTACCGATTTTCTTGAATTTGCACCACAACTTTACCAGTCTATCTCTACCACACTTAATGCTTGCACAAAATGTGAAATGAATCTAATAATATTTTATTAGACCGCTATCTTGGATTCATACCAACTATATTACCAGTTCATTCTTCTGTAACACTTGATTTTTCTGCAAAATTTGAGGTAAATTGTATAATTAGATTTTTAGTAACAATTTTTTAAAGTTTCAGCAGGCCGCCATTTTAATCCGCCATATTTGATTTTTAATAAAATACTTCCAGGTTATCCCCATATAATGTTTAATGTTTGACCAAAATTTGAAGTCAATCGGATAAGTAGTCGCGAACTGACAGACCGACAAACGTATAGACAGACCGACGGAATTGATAAAACATATATTTTTGGTCTCTAGTGATACTAAAACATTAAGATATGTAAGACCTGCTGATTTTTGATTATTGATTTGAAAAAAATGATTATTGATTTGAAATCAATCCATTAAATAGCTTTTTCAAGCTGTATTTCTAAATATTTTATTAAGCCGACGCGCCGGTTTTGTTTCGCCATCTTAGAATCATACCAAAATAATACTCGATCTTTGTGCAAAATTTAATGTAAATTCGGTAAAAAGTTTTTTAGCAATAATTTTTTTAACAATTCTAATGAGTTTTATTTCTCCATATCGGATTTTTACCAAAATGTTATCAGGTCATCCCAATATGACCCTTAATTTTTGACCAAAATTTGATTTTTTTTTTTAATTTTACATAACTAAATTAAAAAGTAATACAACTTTATCTACAATTTTTATAAATAATAGCATTAAGTTGAATCATTGATGCCTACATTAATAAACAAATACGTTTTGAAGGTGGAATGGCGAGGAACTTGATTATTGCTGTTTAAAAAGAATTATAATTTCTTATCGATCAGAAAATATATATTTGATATGTTATGCAGTACTATATTCGAATTTCGTAAATAAAACTCTTTCAATTACACCAAAAAACTGTTAGTAAAAATGTAATGGAAAAATTGAGTTCTAATTATTCTATGATTAAGCGTAAAAGCCAACGCATATTGCTGATCTCCAAGATATTAAATTACAAACCAATTTGCATTTCATTTGGGAATAACATTTCTGTATTACTTATTCAAAAATACGAAAAAGAGTGGGCGATTTTATTATGCAAAATGAATTATTATGCATCACTGGTATTAATTATGCAAATTTTCCTCCAGACTCAAATTTACTTTTAACTTCAATTCAGGAATAACATTTTATACCTAAAAATAGCAACAGTTTAATTGTCAAGATAAATTCCCTGTATAGGGCTTCGTTTTAGCGGCATTTCGCGTTTTAAAATAATATAAAGTATTTGTATAATTGATGTGTCAAATATTTTTCTAAAGACAAAATTACGACAATATTTACAGTGACGACAAATTAATTGGAAACGATACCTTACGAAAATCTGAACCGTTGCTAGTAAGAAATTGGTTTAAGATATTTCGAATATTATAATCATTGTTGCTATTGTTAGGGTGTATATATATTATTATCGAATTAAATAACCTTATTATTAAGTTTAAAAAATAATTTATTCATCACAAAATTCGAACAACACTACATTTTTAAATGGCAAACCAATTTGAAACATATTTCTGAATCTATATTTTCTAACAACTTATAAGTTTTTGTCTCAATCGAGTACCTAGTATTTAGTTGGATATCCATTGGCTTGAATTACTTTTAAATACCTCCTAGGCATGAAATGTATTAGACGTCTACAAGTCTCTAGTGGAATACTGGTCCAAGCCTCTCTCATACCATCGAATACTTCATCAAAACTTTGGAAAGTTCTTGAACCTAATTTCCTTTTGACTATCACCCAAAGATTATCTATTGGATAAAGATCTGCACTACAAGATGGCCATTGTAAAACATCTACATGATTATCCTGAAGCTAGACAGTCACCCTTCTAGCAGAGTGCCTTAATGATATCGAGTTGGAATTTCCAAAGTTCTGATACATTTTCTGCTGCATATGGTTGCAACACTTTTTCCAGTTTGTTAATGTATTCGTACTGATCCATAGTACCAGTTATTCTATAAAGAGAGCTAACACGATTCCAAGAGAAGCCATACCATGATACAACCACCTCCAAATTTCACTGCTTTCATGGTTTAGCGCGGGTCAAATTCTTTATTTGGTGGACGCCAAACAAAACGTTTTCCATCAGAACCAAATTTATTTACCTTGGATTCATCTGATCATAGTATCTGCTTCCATTGTTGGACGTTCCAAGGAAGGTGATTTCTAGAAAATTTCAAACGGCTCCTTCGATTCACTTCCGAAAGGTGAGGCTTCTTCCTTGGTACCCTGCCAAAAAGTTGTGCATCGTTCAAACGATTACGAACACTTCGAACACTAAATTCCCTTGGATTTTCAACAAATATTTCTTTCCAAATATCAACCGCTGATTTGTGAGGGTTTGCCTTAGAAATGCGAACAATTCGACGATCTGTTTCCATACTTGTTTTTCTGGGACGTCGCTGGAACAGTTCTAGTGGTTCCATGAATCCTAACAAGATGAACAGCGGTAAACACCGCCTTTTTGGAACTATTAACCATTTCTGCAATATTTTGATACGAATAGCCTTTCCTATGAAGATTAATAATGACCCATATTTGCAGAAATTGGAATGAAGATTAACATTAAATTATTGACAGAAACGGAAGTCAACAACCCACTAAAGCTCTATGGTAACGATTGTCAATTTTAAATTAGGCCTTCTTGTTAGAAAATGTCGATTTTTCAATATTAAAATGGGCCAACTTGTTAAAAAATGTTGATTCAGAATTACGTTTCTAATTAGTTTGCCCTTAAAAATGTAGTGTTCTTCGAATTTTGTAATGAATAAATTATTTTTTAAGCTTAATAAGGTTGCTTAATGCGATAATAATAGATGTACACCCTATTTTTTCAGATTTTCGTAAGGTATTGTTTCTAATTAGTTTGCCATCACTGTAAATCGTTCAGTCCAATTGGTGTAGATTTTGTGGTCCTGATTAAAGGTTAATTTTGCCAAAACTCGATATAATGACTAGTTTGAAAATGGACAAGGTTCAGATTTTCGATTTTTTTTATTTAAATTCATTATTTGCCAATTTTTATACAGTTGTGATAAATTGTAATGACTAACCGGGCATATAATTTTAGTTTAGGTACCAGTAAATGTCAATTTATTAAAAAAACTGATAAGGGTTGAAAGCACTACATACAGGGCGGATTAAAGGAGCGACTTCACCTTAAAATTGTATATTTTAATGTACAATTAAATTAAAAAAAAAATTAATATTGTGTCAAATCTATCGGATACAGTTGTACAATTTTTCACCAACCACTGGACAACTATGTTATTATTCTGTATTATTATCAATAAATGGTAGAAAGGAATCTAAAAGTTTTCTTAATATGGGTTTGTGTTAACTTTATATACTGGGTGTGTGGAGCTATATACCGATAAAAGACCATTTACCACATAATCCAAATCAATTCAGAAAAAAAGTCCTTTACTAAAGGTTGTTGATTGTTCGTCTTCAATGCACGAACATTAACTTATTTTTTTAATGCGGACCTGCATTTTCCTCGATTTTTCTAAGCTTATAAACTCCCAAATATAATTATGTATTTCACTTGCCTCAAAAATAAAAGGCTAACCAAATAATTTTAGATGTGCCTAAGTATGTACAAAACGGGCAAGTATGGTACATCCATATATTTTCAGACCTTAAAAAAACGGAATAAAAATGTAAGTCCTTAGAAAGAATTGATGGTGTCTTAAAAATGAAATGTCTCAAACATAATTTGAGATCGCCATCATATAGCAAACAAAAAACCAACAAACTTTGGTAATGAACTTTTTTTCTAAAAGCATTTTATGTGAATAAATAAGTATGAGCTATTTTTGCAAAATCTTCAGAGTATCATATCCCAAAAAAATATCGTAATACTCTAAACAGATTATAACTGACCTCTAAAAATGGTACATTTTCTTTAATTCAACCGTCAAACGGGGCTACTTTGACACCACGGGGTAACTTTGACACTGCGAACATTTTTTTTTCAATTTTTATTTTTTTGATTTTGCTTCTTTGTAAATTTTATTCTAATATTAGATTCATTTGTTACAGGTACTAACTAATTAGAAATGGTGAGACATTACGAAAAAGTTCCGGGAACGCGGAGTTACCGCAATTATTCGAACGAAGACTTAAGAAATGCACTTGAAGCCTTTGAAAGAGGCATGCCTGTCCAAAGGGCGGCAATAGTTTATAAAATTCCTCGTATAACACTTCGTAATAAGTCCCTTGGTATACACAACCAGTCGGTAGGTCATCCAAGTGTCCTTAGTAGCGGTGAACAGGAAATGATTCGTAACACTTTACTACAAGTGGCAAAGTGGGGTTTTCCATTAACGAAGTGTGATATTCGTGCCGTGGTGAAGAAATTCTTGGATAAACAGGGAAAAATAGTGCGTGAATTCAAAGACAATTATCCCGGACCCGATTTTGTCAAAAACTTTATTAAGAAACACAACCTCTCCCCACGAATCGCAACAAATATTAAAAAATCGCGATCGTCCGTAAATAGAAACGACATTATTCAGTTTTTTGACAACATAAAAGAAGCATTAGGTTATGTTGATAATAAAAACTTATACAATTACGACGAAACTAACATCGCTGATGATCCTGGGGCGAAGAAAGTTATTGTTCCCAGAAACTTCCGTAGAGTAGAACGAGTACAAAACTATTCGCGGTCCTGTGTGAGCATAATGGTCTGTGGTAATGCAGCTGGAGAACTCCTACCCCCTATGGTAGTGTACAAGAGCTCCAATTTATATGAAAACTGGTGTACTGGAGGACCCCCCGGCACTGTTTATGGAAACAGCCCTTCCGGATGGTTCGACATGAACCTTTTTGAGCAATGGTTTTTTAAAGTTCTTTTACCCCACATAATAGCAACCAAGGAACCAGAAACACGAGCAGTTGTAGTTGGCGATAATCTGGCTAGCCATTTTTCACCACAGGTTATAAAAGCAAGCCTAGAAAATAATATATACATGTGCCCTTTTCCAGCCAACGCCACACATTTGATGCAGCCACTAGATGTGTCTATATTTGCACCCTTCAAGAGGAAGTGGCGCGAAATATTAGAAAAATGGCGAAAGGAGAGCAGGTATTCTGGGACCTTACCCAAAGAACACTTCCCGTCTTTACTTTTACTTCTGTGGAACAAACCTTCAGATACTGTAGAGACAAATTTAATATATCAGGATTTAGAACCACCGGACTGTACCCAATGAATGTTGATCAAGTCTTAAGGAAGATTCCTGGAGGATTGCTTGAAAACTTGGAAGAAACTGAGCGAGTTCTTGATTCATCATTTGTAGAGTTTTTCAAAGAAATGAGGGGAACAAGCGAAGACCAAAAAAAAAGAAAAAGGGGAAAGAAGTTTGAAGCTGGAAAACAGATGACTATCAAAGACCAAGCATTTCCCAGTGAGCAAATCGAAAATGAAGTAGGATCTCCACCCCAGACAATTCCATACAACAGCGACCAAGAGTTGCCTTGTTTCTCCGACACCCTTCCAGGGCCATCAGGAATACGAACGAAAAAGGTCAAAGTCAAAGCCAAGAAACCCGAGAATAAACCTAAAGTGCGTCCTCCTATTAATATCATAAAAGCAAGTTTAAGGGGTGAGAACGATTCAAATTCAAAATGTGCCTTATGCCCCATGCTTTTTAAAAACTACACAGGAAGGGCCGAATGGATTGAATGTGTTCAATGCAAGAAGTGGATTTGCGGACTTCAGAAAGCACTGATCCATTTTATGTGTGCCCAGTTTGCGAAGACTCAGATGACGAACCGGAGGAACCATTTGCCGATGAACAGCGATGAAGATAGAACCTTTAACCCTGAAACTGAGACCGAAAAGGATCGAAAATTAAAAAAGCTTAGATTTAAGTTTTAATTTTTTATGCTTATGCCAAAAGATTTTAGGTTAAGACATGTTTTCTTAGTTTTTTATGTTTAATCTTTCGTTCCTACATGCCAAAGAATTTTTTTGTTGCTGTTTTAGACTGAAATGTTTTTTATTTTATTTTTATAGGTAATGTAAACCGTAGATTATCATGTTTTTTTCGAGTTTTTTGCTTAAGTTTGAAACAAATAATAAAATATTATAATTAAAAGGTTTTATTTTAATAAAGTGCCTTAAATAATCGTTTTTTAGTAAAAAAAAACCGTTTGTCTTAACAAAAAAAAAAACAAACAAAAAATTAGGAGTGGTTTTTAATTCTACATCCATTACCGGGGCTTCTTTGACACTGTGGTGCTTTAAAACGCATTTTATATTGAAATTAAAATGTGTGTCAAAGTAGCCCCAAACTCAGGGTAACATTGACATACCCTTTTTCATTTTTTATTTTGGTTTCTATTGTGTTTAGAGCAATTTGGAGTGCATCAATCGATTCAGCGGGCTAGATTTGTTATAATCCAACTTATTTCACAAAGCTAAGTTGATAAATAACAACGTGATATTGAAAAATGTCCTAAAAACATGTCAAAGTAGCCCCGTTTGACGGTATCTCTTACCAATTGAGGGCTAACAATAGTGGTGTCATATAAAAATGACACCCTGTATATATTTTATTTTCAAGAAACTTTTCGGGTTGAGAGTGATCAAAACTGTTTGGGAGTGAGAAACAAAAAAATACAAAAAAAAAACCTTTAGGGTGCTTATTTGAAAATGGTTTACCCTAAATATCTTAAGAACAGAAGAAGAAGAAGTCAGAATTTTGAATTATTGCTAATTTTTTTTTATCATATCGTAATAGTATTTAACATCCTTAAGTTTCCAACAAACTTTGACAAGTTGTTATTCGTAACATATAAAAACAATAAACTAAAAAATACGCAATCAGATTTTAAAATAATCTATCACTCAACCGTATTAAATAATTTAGGGGTTTGCCTCATTTCTTCTTTCATAGGGACTGATCTAGTTCAATAAAAAACAGGCTAGTTAAATGTTTCCCTTGAAATAAAATTGGCGAGTTCTTGTGTACTTTCATATTGTGTAGCAACAGTAAAATATTAAGGATGGTATGTTTTCAAATCACACACCCTATATATAAAATTAATAAAACATCATATTCGCCAAATTATTCGATTCCTATCTACCATTTATTGATAATAATACGGTACTCCATCGATTGGTGAGAAATTGTACAATTTTATCCGATATATTTCTAATAATAAGATATTTACTAAACATTGTAGATTTAAAGATAACTTTTAGGTGAAGTCGCTTTTAGAGTCCACTTTATATGTAGTTTTTTAACATATGACGGTTTTATTCTATAAATTCCCATTCACTAGTTAATAAACTAAATTGCCATGCTCGGTAAGTCATCATTACTTATTACGGTTGGGTAATTTGTAATATTTTAATTTTGTTAAAAAGTATACAGGCTGCCCCAAACTCGTTGGTTGTTCAATTCTGAACATTTTTTATAACATAATTATACCTTTACGTTTAACTGTTTTTGACATAATGATTAACACCCGAATTCACTAAAGAGGTTTAAATTTAGACCAGGTCTAACTTGATAGTTGCAGGTTTAAGATGACATTTTTAACAACTGAACAAATAATTTTTCTAAATGTTACAATTACAAAATGACAGTAACATAAGCGACAAATAACTGGCGAACTAGAAAGTTTTAACTACCATGGTAACTAGATCTAGTGTAACTCTTAAACCTTTTTAGATTGAATACGGGGGTAAATGATTAAAAGAAAAATTGGACGAAAAGATGGCACTAATTAAATGGCGATTTTTTAGAAACCACTAAACACATCAAAACAAATATTTGGTGGGTTGAAGTATTAATATGACCTTACAAGCTAAATGTCATATTTTAAGTTTATTTTGTACAGGGTGTTTCAAAAATCGTGTCTTGTTAACATGTTCTTATTGCAATAACTTTGATTTTTCAAATGGGTATATTTCCTGATCAATGTTTTTTTCTGTAACATGCTCATTTCAAAAAGTTATATTGTTCCTATACCCTTCTTCAACGGTTTTCTAGATATATATCGTAAAATGTGTAAAATTTAGTAGAGGGCTATTCATGATATGACAGGTTTTTTAGCAACTATCGTTGACTGTCAGAAGAGCAACATACAGCATAGCCAACTAGAAAATTCTACAAAACGTTTCGAGTTTTGCTTCCATTATAGTCAGTTTATGAACGTTGACATAACTTTATTACCAACAAAATTATTTGAATGAATGCATTTATTACATAACAAAATGATAGAATAATTCAGAACTTAAACAACAAATCAAAACGCATGTGGCAAACTATAAGAACATTACAAAATAAAAATCATTTTTATAAAGAACTGAAAATAGTTGAAGATGGCGAAGTAATTCCAGATAAAGTAGTTGCAAGTAATGTTAATTATAATTTTACTTATGTACTCCATATTAATAATATTGACAAGGCATTTGTTTATAACTGTGTACCAACTTGTATAAATACATTTTTTCTGTTACCCATATGTAAACAAGATGTTTTAACCTTTATTAAAAACCTAAAGAATTCATATGCCTCAGAACATGATCGCATATCAAATAATTTGTTGAAAATGTGTAGATTTACTCTGCGTGAAGTTTTAACATATTTGATGAATTTATTCGCTTAATATGCAATATTCCCTGAACAATTAAAACGGGCAACTGTGACGCTACTTTACAAAAAGGGAGAGTCCAATAATTGTTCAAATTTTAGAGGCATAAGTTTGTTAACAAGTATTTCAAAACATTTTTAATTGAATTTGAAACATCAGTTATTTAATTTTTTTAATAAAAACCATATTATTAGTGTTTCTGGGCTTACAGAATCTCGCAGTACTGAAAGTGCCCTTTGTGAATTCGAGAAGAGTTGTTGATGCAATTGATAAACAACTTCATTTATTGTGTTTATGTGGATTTCTCCCGAGCATTCGATATGGTCAACCATGAGCTACTGTTGTTAAAGCTGCATCGTTATGGTATTACAGGACAAGCATGGAAGCTCATGGAGTCTTACTTGAGTGGGCAACAATAGTGTGCTTTGGCAAATGGGATGAGGAGCGGCTCATTGATAGTAGATTGGGCTGTTCCGCAGAGTTCAGTTCTTGGACAGTTTTTATATCTTGTTTATTCTAATGACCTCATTTCCTACTTAAAAAATATCTCGACTGGTATTTCTGTCTTGTCATATGCAGATGCTACAAACATTGTGGTCGTGAAAAAAGTGTAGTATCACTTTAAAGAACAGCACATTTGGTTTATAATGGTAGAATGTTATGGTCTAAAAAGAATTGTTTGATTATAAATCAAAGTAAAACAAATTTTAAAATAAAAAACAAAATAATGACAACATTTTACTTCACGAAATTGAAAATGGTCCTATTACACCTTTCATTTCACCAATGGTTTAGAAATTGATGAGAACTTACGATAGAAAAAAAAATTGTTATGTTTTAAGGTCATTATCAAATTACTGTAGTCAAAATGCTATGTTGTCAATATATTATTCTAATATATACTCTTACTTATCGTACGGTATTATAAATTGGGGTTTAAGCTCGGATATGACAAGAGTGTTTTTGCTTCAAAAGTATCCAGATTATGAGTGGTCTTTCATGTACAGAAACGTGTAGAAACTATTTCCGACAGAGTGACCTTGGCGGGAATTTATATATTTAAAGTTTGCGTTTTCGCCTCTCAAAATCATAAAAAACTTCAAGACAATCGCCCTTCATATAGCTAGAATACAAGAAACAAAACTTTACTGCTACCTAGTGCACATAAGTCTAAATAATGCCTGTAGATTTTTTAATAAATTGGGTAATGATATGAAAAATGCCTATTTTCTTTCTTTTTAAAGGTACCTAGTATAGTTCATTTTCCCATTTTTTCTTTTCTAGTCAAATTTCATGTACCTATAACTTTTTTGACGATGCACTTTTATCAGTAGGTATATTTAGCTTAATCTTGTCGTGTTCTCCAATTACCGATGGTATTTTTTGTATGTACATCTGTTTTATTGGTGAAATAAAAGTATTATTAATATTATTATTATTACCATGTTATTATTAGGCGAACTAAGTGATTTGAAAATTCAGAAGCTGAGGATTAATTATTCACATTCTTTTCCATTTCTGTCAAAGAATATTATTGCATAAATAAAATTCTTCGGATTTTTTTTACAAAAACGTTGCAATGCGCCTTTAAATAGATTTTAATAATAATAATAATAAGTATAATATATCTCAATCAATTAAAAAAAGGTATTTTCCAATTTAAAATATTAAAAATCCTTCTGAAAATTCACAAGAAAAATCTGGGATTAAGCGAAAATTTTTCAAATGTTTGCCAATATTTGTCCATGTCCATTTTATTTTTATTAACTAGCCCGATAATAATAATTTATGTAACAAGTGTATTAACAAGTTTGGACATTTTGAACAGTCATCATAGGAGTGTAAAAAATACCTTAATGCTTGAGTTACATGTAATATTTTTTCTACAATCATGTGATTTTAGAAAAAAATGTATAATAATTTTAAATAAATCAAAAGCTTCAAAAATAAGTTAGATGCTTCTTCGTTTTTAATACTGTTGTCCACGAAGGCATTCTTCTTGTAACAAGTTTTTAGCAATATAAGCAACATTTCATATACCTTTTTGAAATTCATATTTTAATTTTACATTTAATATAGAATATTTCCGCAAAACCTTATTACTTAATGTCTTTTATTTAGTGTAATAATAATTTGATACAATCTAATTATACGTGCCCAGAGTCACAATATGTACAAGATGCAATCATGTAATTAATGTGGATATTGGTCTTTAAACTCCAAAGTATACCTTTTAATAGCGACAAACCGTAAAATAACCCTCTGATAAACTAAATAGTATTTTTTAATTGTGACCCGTTTATATTATTTTATATAATTATTTTATGTACGGAAATGAATGAAAACTTGTGTACTTTATATAACAAAAATCTGTACTATGTTCTCATTTTACATTTTTCTAGTGAATACAAAAACCTAATAAAATGTAAGAAAAAACAACTAATAATCGTTCATGGTCTTCGTTACAAAAGGATTATTTATTGCTTTATTGTGTTTGTCAAGTAATATAGATACAATATTTTTGTGGTATCAGTCCATACACTACTCTTTGGTAGTAATCTAGTTTGGTCAAGATTACCGATACCCCGGGAAAAAAATTAGGGTCAATTTATAAAAATCCGTTTTTCTTAATGTTGAAATATTTATTATTTAGCACAAAAATGCAGATCTTACTATAGGATATACCAACTGTTAGAACAGGTGAACCGGAAGAGTTCAAACTTGTAGCCAAAATAAATACCAAAAAATTATTTTATCAAAGCTGACAATTTCCAAATTAGCAATTTTTTTAATAATAACAAAAACATAAATTCTACAGTCAGCACTGTTAGAATGTTGTGATAAAAAAATACAATTATTTTATAAATTACATGTGACAAATTAAATTTATCAAACAAAAGGTTAGAAGACTTTTCAAGGTATCAACATGCAGCGAAGAGCGATAGAGTATCAATTAGTAAACGCGCAGTAAACACTGTGAATGTTTATAGCTAAAACTGCATCTTCATTAAACATATTTATTTAACCTTTAACTGGATATGTTAATATACTTAAAGTCGAGAAAAGACGAGATGAACCCTTAGTCTCGTCTCGTCTCGCGGCATTACTAACAATATCGGAAACTTCTTCAAACACCTTTGAGACGAACGGATCTTGTGATGTTACTTCTAGATACGTACTATCGCTATATATATATATATATATATATATATATATATATATATATATATATATAATATATATATATATATATATATATATATATATATATATATATATATATATATATATATGTATATAAATATATATTTATATATATATATATATATATATATATATATATATATATATATATATATATATATATATATAATATATATTTATATATATATATATATATATATATATATATATATATATATATATATATATATATATATATATATATATATATATATATATATATATATATATATATATATATATATATATATATATATATATATATATATATATATATATATATATATATATATATATATATATATATATATATATATATATATATATATATATATATATATATATATATATATATATATATATATATATATATATGTATATATATATATATATATATATATATATATATATATATATATATATATATATATATATATATATATATATATGTATATAAATATATATATATATATATATATATATATATATATATATATATATATATATATATATATATATATATATATATATATATATATATATATATATATATATATATATATATATATATATATATATATATATATATATATATATATATATATATATATATATATATATATATATATATATATATATATATATATATATATATATATATATATATATATATATATATATATATATATATATATATATATATATATATATATATATATATATATATATATATATATATATATATATATATATATATATATATATATATATATATATATATATATATATATATATATATATATATATATATATATATATATATATATATATATATGAATATATATATATATATATATGTATGTTTATATATATATATATATATATATATATATAATTTAGATTTTGAAAACGGCCTGAACGTACGGCCGAAACGTTAATAATAAAGATTTGTGCTACTTCCTTAACGTAGTTATTTTTAAACTAAAGGACCATATCACAAGAATACACAATTTAACTATATATAAATATATATCTATATATATATATATATCTATATATATATATATATATATATATGGTGGTATAGAATTATGAATTTTAAGTTCTTGGGCATTTTTTGGTGATATGTATAGTTGTTTTTCCCACTTAGATATAAGGTCGTTATTTTTATTTTGGGGTATCCTATTTAAAATAAGAAAGTTCATATCAGCCCAGGAAAAATGCATCACCCTGTATAAATAAAAACAAAATAGATTAAAATTTCATAAGAAACAAAGAAATATTTGTGTTTAAATTTTTTCTCTATCTTTTATGGTTCTCCTATACAGTCAGTGCCTTACTTAAGAATCAGAATTATTGGAAGTTAATTCAGAAAAAGGGATCTATAGTTTGAGATGAGCAAATGTGTAAAAAAATTGTTAGGCTAACACCTATAAAATTAAAATTTTATCTGAAACACCCGCTTTACATGAAGCTTTATTAAAAATTCAATTTGTTCAGCCGTAAGGTACAAGAAAGAACTGGTAATCATGCCGTACCAGGAAATTAATTGTTTTTGTGAGTACGTTTTTTTATTACTTTTATATTAAATTCCGAAATTGGAAATTTTGCTGTACAAATAAGATGGTATTAAATTTCTTAGTGGAAAGAAAAACGGCAACTTTTGGTAAAAAATATGCTTTTAAAATGAATTTTTTTTCTTAAAGTTTAAAGATATTCGTTATGTTAAAGACAAATAACTGACAAATTACGAAGACCTATCAAGTATTTAGGTGTCGGAAAAAATATTTTATAGTTATAGACGGTATGTGTTTTCGGGGTAGAACTATTTTTTTCATGAGAAATGAGAAATCAACTGACTTCATTATGCTATGAACTATGTGCGGACTTAAACAGCACCGTACTTAATTTTTTCTGCTGTGGTGTGAGTAAGGTCAGTGCTAGAACTTCTATACTGCGGTGCGGGGGCCTAGGAGCTTTTAATATTAGCTATTTTCCGGCTGTGACTTTGGGGTATAAAAGTATTATGTAAAACTACGTGTAACCTTTTTTTTTTGCCCTTTGTCGAAGTCTACATAGGCCCCAAAATTGGGGTTATGTGTTTCTTCTATAGTCTTTTTTATTATTTTCTGTGGCTGCATATAGAGCAAAATCGGCAGCGGGGCTCAAAATATGTAGATCCATTGAATAAGGTTGTGAAACAGTTGAACACTGAACAGTTCTTTGGATTCATGGTGATATTTTAATCAAAAATTAATCCGCTGTATGAATACCTTTTGCTTGACTTACTCTAAGAATAATTGTTGTAGCTATGCTTTTTGAAAAAGCAGCAAATTTGCTGAAAAAATTGGAGTGACTCAAAAAAACCAAAGATATAACCAAAAATTGAGGAATTTGTTTTTTTCTTTTACCCGTTCGAAAATTATAATAAAAAATTTGAAGCAATATCAGAAAGAAATTACTAAGACCTGTTTTGCTCCAATGTGGAATCAAATAGTACAGATGGTAAAGATTGCATCAATGAAGATATATCCGTCTTCTTTTTGTTTTGTTTCAAAAAGACAGAAGAAGGAGAACATATGAGTGGTAAACATAATTTAAAGATTACTAAAGTAATTTTTATTATAAGAATAATAGTCAGTAGTTTTATTTTAGAATATAGAAATATATCATCGTTTAATCAGTGTATTATGTCTACAGGGAAAACAACGTATAAATATTTTGCAAAAATCCGTTTTGTAGATCTTTGATTAAAATTTTTAGCACAAGTAAAACAGAGCTGTGATAAGTACTCAGCAAAAGTACTTAAAGTAGCCAGTATGAAGTACTTGATTTTAAAAATCTACTTGAAATATTAGATACCAGTATTTTGCAAAGCTACTTAAAATATTCAGTAATTTACTTAAAAAAGGAAATTTAAGTATGAGTATCAAGTACATATTTTTATTTAGTTTTAAGAACATATTCGACGTACTTAAGGTAGATCCATAGTACTTAAGTACTTCCAGTACATCTAGATACTTACAGACTCTAGCCGATTTTTAAGTATCTACTGCAATCACAATCAAGTTCATTTTTTATATTAATAAATAAGTATTGATAAAACTTATGTATGGCCTTTTTTTTTCTAAAACCACATCAGTATTGTCATCTATTTCATCACTGTAGGATGTACCAATTTTTAAAAAAATCAGTTTTAAAGAAAATTAAATTTAAATTTTATTAAATAAATTTTTTATGTAAAAATTGCATTTCATATGAAGAAAATAAGTAATATAACTATTATACAAAATTGCTAAACATTCTGTATTTAAATATGTTTTTCTCTCTCGCATTATCTGCATTTTTAAAGCAAAAAAATTTTATTCTACTGTTAAACTGAAGTGTTAAGGAAGGAAAGGCATAAAATATAATTGAAAACCTGTACGTGTAGGGTTTACACATGTCGAACAATTAACCTATCTCCATTATATTTGTAGTCCATTTAAACAGCTTTACTATAATTTCGGTATTGCCTTCGCCTAGATATTAAATTAACATTTTTTATGTGTCAGATTTATCACAGGGATCCCTATACATCTTCCTTGTTGCTCTAGGTAGCAATGACAAACATTCTCATTTCGAATAAACAAATTGTTAATAAAAACGTGCATTTTTAATTCACCGTATAAAATGTTCCGCATATTTTCATCACTAAAGCTCTTATTTTAAAAGCTAGTGAGTTATCACTAAGAAAAATATGGTGCAATTTATATTAAAAATTACTTTTTTTTCTTAGCAGTATAATTCTGTCAACACCGGAATTTCATCTCTTAATGATAGTTAGTAAAAAAGAGTAGTTTTTTCCCTTTTTTATGATCATCAGTATTGTTTTTGCCCAACCAGGATTTCATTCTGGACGCACCCATGTCTTCAATAACTAATTTTGAGGCCTAAATCTAGGTTTTATATATATATATATATATATATATATATATATATATATATAAATGATCTAAACACTTTTTTGTTACTGTTAAAATTAATAGAGTTAGAGCGAATAGAAGTTAAAAAATGTTATGACCATAACTTTTAAAAAATTATAGCAAGCTGAAATGCTGGGAAATTGATATTTTATTTATTTATGCAATTATTCTAATAAAAATTTTCCTTTTCTGAGAATTTTTTTTTAATTTTTAATTAAACATTTATAACAATTTTTATTTTTTTAAAATTTAAACCGGTTAATAACGTAATTTTTTTTTCTATAACATTTAATGCAGTATTGTAAATATTCAAAATTAGCTTTTAGTTTTTTATGTAAAAATTTTTTCTAACTTTATTAAGTCGTTTAAATTTAACAAAAGCTGTTATAAATTTTTAACTAACAAATCAAAAAAATTCGTTTCTCTGAACAAGAGTTCATACTTTTTAATAGAATAAATAAAAATTAAAAACTAATTGATTTTTCAACTTTCAATGATTTTTTATCGTTTGCCATATCATCCCTTAAGTTTTATCCACCCTAACTCTATTAATTTGAGTAGTAACAAAAAAATATTTTTAATAATCTGTACGTCAAATTTTATGCTCTACAATTTTACAGATACAGATACCTCCAACTATCTTATATAAAAGTTCAGGCAACTGACCAAAACTTCGATTTAAAAGTTTATTTAATAATTTGACTATTTGGACGTTCTTAATAATTTTGCCAGAACCACAACATTGATATTGTGTAAAATGCGCCATCTATGCATACATCAGCAATAATCATTGTTAAAAATTAAAATAATTGGTAAAATTGAACTTCACATTAAAAATCCCGAAATTCATATAAAACATGGTATTTTTATAATATACATCTTGTTTCTTTTAGTTCCGGTCTTCCCCGATATACACTTCACGACACAAGAAATGTTTCGTGCTAAGAATAAAAATATTTGATATTTTCAACATTCATTAAGATTTATAAAAACCGACATAACCTGACGAAAAAATAATTTCCCCTAGGGCTGTATGTACCTCAGAGCGATGCGAATTTTTTTTTATAATGAAGTACACTCTATATACCAATTTTTAAAGTAATGTATTAAGGCACATTAAATTTATATTGAAAATCCTGGGTGGGTACTACCAACAACTTCTAGAACAAAAGGACAAAGTGCTTACTTCTAAAATTCCTTTGATGTTACGTTCCGTAGGTGAACATTTAACGGGGTTTTGATTGGCTACCAGTCGACCAATAAGTGACCGACGGTTATCTTTGAATTTTGTTACCGCCGGCGCCGAGTTCTTTTCGCAGCAGCGTTGCCAGACTGGTCAAGTTTTTTTTAATACCAGGATCTATTTTCCTTTTAATCAAAGATTTTTTGGGATCATTACCAATCTTATTACTTCGTTACAGTTAAATTAAGTTTGCCACGTTAAAGGAAACTAGCGTACCTACTAAACTTCAGAACTGTCCCAAATATTTATCAAAAAAGGTGTCATTCAGAAAAAGTAAAGACGATAAACTTAAAGAACTTGATCAAATTCGTTTTCAACTAGCAATTGAAGAAAATAAACATGAGTATATTCAGTATAAAAAACTAAGCGAATTTACAAATTTTGAGGAATTTAGGATACTATTTCAATGTTTTTGGGTTATTGAAGGATGATTTTTTTGTTAATGATACTCTTCAGATGACTATATTTAAAGTAGAGCATTCTCCGAGCCCTACTATCCCTTGGGCTGTTGTAATAAATAACGAGTTGTAAACTATGACATATCTGTATGGACGATCCATAAGCCTGGAAGTAGATTCACTGAAGACACCATTTATGCCAAGTAATCTAGAACAGATAAGAAATTTACTTGTTACAATTGATAATTCAATGACAAGTCACTCATTAGACACCGATCATGACAGTGTAAAACCTGAACATTACAATAGAAATCCCGAATGTGACAGTAATAATAGCACAGATGCCTTAAGGCTTAACAAAGTATTGTCTTTTATGTCCGACGTTTTTAAAAACCTAATGTTTTTTTTTAAATTGTTTTTATCTTTGATTTTTTATGATTATTGATTTTTAAATATCTCTTAAAACAAGAACATTTAATTTATTTTGAAGGATGCAGTATGCATTCTGTAGAAACGGTTGTTAATACCTTACATAGTAGTATTTCAAATACACTTATAATAAAAAAATACTCTGGCAAGCAAAATGATCGGATGGGTAAACGCTCAGGTAAGAGAAAACTTATCGTTTATTTAAAGTGATGAGGTAATTAATACTTAAGTATTTATAGTTTTATTTTTTGTTTCTACTTGCATGTAATATTACACTACTTACGACACTATAAACTGTTTTCTAAATAAAATAAATGAAGAAATACATGCATATTAAAAAATATATCCCTAACATATCTAAAATCCTATGATGAATTGCATAACATATTTCTCAATATTATAATTTATTGGGTTCATTATCTTTTGCTGCCTGAAGATGTTCAAAAATATATTTATTTCAGTGTATTTTTACTGAGATTTTTACCATGACTTTGAGGTACTATATACTTATACTAAAACCATTAAGCTTGGTAATGAGTAAACTAAAAATATTTAAATCTTAATAAGTATGCTACCTAGACAATAAACGTTTTGTAATTATAAATTTAGAACTTGTTTTAAAACTTTAGTTTATACTGTTTCGACTTGAATATAACATAAATACTCGCACACCTTTATTAGTGTATTGAAAATTGAATTAACTCTTAATTACTGTTTTATTTGTTTTCAATAATCAGTTCTAAAGTAAAGTTCTTCCTTAAAAACCTTCACCTACGACCGATGAAGTCACGTTCAAACAGTTTGTCCTTGTATTCTAGGAGTTGTTGGTACTACCCTAAATACATAAAAAGTCCATGAAAACAGAGTAAGTATTTATTAGATTCCTTATATTAATATAAATATGTTTTTACGAGTTGTAACTAGAATTATTTCTGATAAAATGCATTCAGTAAATACGTTCTTAATGGTATTTTAATTACAAGTGGCCAAAAAAGTGTTTTTTTACGATGTGTGCCATTTATATAACGTACAGGATTAAAAAAACACCGTTTAGCCCTGAGTTAAATACAATGATTTTTACCTCTATTTAACGTTTACGAAACAATCGATAATATCTTTAAACAATGACAATATTAATAATTTTGAATGCATTTTTTATCACAAAAAGTACATAAGGCAGGTTTTGTTACTATAGAAACGCAATATTGTGATTGATCATTAGGTGTTGAAACTTTACAGTCGTATTCACTAAAGATGTTTAAAATTTTAACCCTAAGTCTAAGTCTTAAACCCCCTTTAACCGTGGCCACAAAGCAAAGTTAGACCTTAGGGCTTATTATCCAAAATTTAGTCTTACCTTTTACGTAGGTTTAGGAAAAGCTTTTAATTAATAGGCCTAGATAATCTGTATATAACCGGCCAACAAAAATCATATTGTGTTCTAAATATATATATTTTTTTCTTATTGTTTTAATAGTAGAGTTATTAAAGCCTAAAGGCCTAGAGTATGAACTCAAGCTATCTTTGTGAGAACCAAAAGCTTTTGACCACCAGACAAGACTACCCTGACTACCATACAAAAATTTAAAAGTACACGTATAAGACTGCCTGTAAATCAAAGAAAACTATTTTTAAACTTGTATGTAAAAATTGTAGTAAATTTATAGTAAATAAATTAATAAAAATAAATAAACATGTATGGGTAAAGTTCTTTAATGTAAAATAAAAATTATTCCAGTGGAAGTTGCTAGCGAAACCAAAATGTTTGTGTTTTAAATATATTTAATACAAGTTTCCTGTCGGTAAAAGTTATAAAAGAGAAAAAAAATAAAGAATAGAAGAATAAAAATGCGAAATGGTTCTATAAAGCAAATACATTTCGTAAGCAATCCAGAAATCCGTTAATCGTGTATTAACTTTGTAGTGATCCGTCCCGTCATAATGTTTATGTATGCTAATTATCTACTATTAAAATAAATCGATATTCTAAGTAAATAATGACAACATTGGTGCAAACGTCTTAATTTCGCCCTTATTTTGGATGTTTTCCACTTCGCCTTTCTTTTACTCAACGTTCTTCTGTGAACTTTTACTGAGTTCGCGGAATTTTGAACATTCTGTCATTGATTTTCCTCTTTTAAAGGTCGAACGTTTGGAGATACTTCCATAAAATCTTTTTGTCCCTTTGAATTTTTTTTTACTAAAATCACTTCTTCATTTGAAAAATTCGCTTTGCGTTTTCGCCCGCTAACTGTCATTTTCACAAAAGCAAATTTAATAAATATTAATCAAGTCGGCCGTGGAGAGTGTTTTGTTCATCAAGAGGTCTAAATATACAGTGACTCACAGCTTAAATGATGCAGTCGATATTAAAAAAACTAATTTCTCTCAGTGGCTCAACATTTATTTTTTAAAAACCACATACTGAAATTAAGTTAATATGAGTATTTTAAAATCACATAAATTAATTTCTTGCATTAATTATATTATGTTTAGATAACAATAGATATTTAATTAAATTATATGAGATTTTTAATGTCACAGCTTAAATGATGCAAATTAAAAATAACACAATCAACAAAAAAAACAAATTAAACTTATTAAAAGAACCGCCTTGCTAATACTTTGTTGGTCCTCCTTGACTATCAATTACAGCCTGCAGACGTCTACACATTGATTCAACTAATTTTCTGGTGTACTCAGGTGAAATCGTGTTCCAAACTTCGGTAATTTTTACTTTTAATTCATTTTTGTTTGATATTAATGCACTATTAACGTTATTTTTTAATGTCAACCACAAATTATCGATTATATTTAAATCTGGTGACTGGGCTGGTGTTTTGATGATATCTGGGCAATTATAAAGCAACCAACTTCAAACCCGATATGACGTGTGTATTGGATCGTTGTCGTGATAAAACCGATAATTGTCAACAATGTCCAATTTTTGGGCACTCGCAATAAGATGATGTCTTAATATATCCATATTTTTCATATCTCCTTCTATAAAATGCATATTACCTACTCCTGCAGACGACATACACCCCTTAACATGACTCCACCTCCACCGTGCTTTACCTTAGCTTTAATATTTTGCAGTTTTAGTTCTTCATTGGGTTTTCTCCAGACTGATATTTTACCATCCGTTCCAAATTGGTTTATTTTTGTTTCATCAGCAAAGATTACTTGGTTCCAAAAGTTAAAGTCCTTTTTAATATGTTCTCTGGCGAACTCTAAGCGTACTGGCAGTGCGACCGTACAAATTGTCTTTCGACCTCGATTTTGGAGCACTTTTTTTGGGATCAATTGTAATTTCTCTGACAATCCATCTTTACTCACGATCGTTAAACATTTTATTTGGAGCTAACCTTGACTTATTCTGGACTCTATCTTCATTTCGATAAAATGTTGATGAAGATTTATTTGTCGTTTTTGCTATATCCCTTTGGCTGTATCCATTTCTGTAATGACTTAAAATTAAATTTCTTTCATCAATTGTAGTTCGACGACCCATTTTTAAACACTTTCGTTTCACCGGGCGAAAAACTGTTTCTAAACGTCAAACCAAACAAAAAACTATTGCAATAAAATGAAAAAGCAACGCCAACTTAGTAACTTTCGAAATGATAAATTTTGACCCGTTTTGTTCACTATGCACTTAAGCTGTGACATTAAAATCGCATATAATTTAATTAAATATTTATTATTATCTAAATATAATATAATTAATGCAAGAAATTAATTTATATGATTTTAAAAGACTCATATTAACTTAATTTCAGTTTCGTTTTTAAAAAATTCGTTTTTAGAAAATAAACGTTGAGCTACTGAGAGAAATTAGTTTTTTTTAATATCAACTGCATCATTTAAACTGTGAGTCACTGTAGGTTTGAATGTAAACCTGTTAGACTAAGTAGTACTAATTGTTTAATGAATACGGTCTAAATCTTAAACCTAACAGGGGTTTAAGGAAGAGTTTAAAAGTGTTAGAGTGCTCAAAAATTGTGGAATTTTCATACAGTTGTTGCCGAAAGTGTTTGGGACTGTTAAAATAGTGCCAGAGGTGCAGTTTGAGCAATGGTAAGTATTCCTAATAATGATTTTAATGTGTTTTTACGTATTCAATAATTGATTGAATTATAGTAATGTAGAGCTTTTTTAGGTACTGGAGAGTAGTAAGAAAGGTTTTGATATAAAATTAAGTACCTACCTTATCTCTGAAGTATCAATTATTTTGTAACTTTCTTTATTTTAGAGCAAGTGGTGCTTATGGGTTGTTCAAAAAAAACGTCATTTTTCACAAAAACGTTGGAATACGTGAAGTGGTAAAACTGTATTTTATTAACATTAAGTGATTTATTTAGGTTTTTTTGTTAAAAAAAAAAAAATATTTCTTAATACCGATTTAAATTAAAACTCAATTTAGTACATTAATTATATTTCAATAAACAAATCATAGAGAATAAAACTGGAGTAGGATTTCCTAGTATTCATGTAGAAATCATATAACAAACGCCTTATACGGGAAGCAAGAGAGTACCTAATTTTCAGGGTATTTCACTCCTTTGAGGAATACTTTTTAAAACATTACAAACAAAATGCTTTATTCTCTCATAAAAATATTGTTTCTCTTTAAATCTAAAATGTACAATATATATATATATATATATATATATATATATATATATATATATATATATATATATATATATATATATATATATATATATATATATATATATATATATATATATATATATATATATATATATATATATATATATATATATATATATATATATATATATATATATATATATATATATATATATATATATATATATATTTTCTTGTTATGACGTTGGTGTAAGTGGAATGAAAACATACTATCATTTAATACTCCCAACGAAAGCCAGGAGTCACAATGTAATTCAATGCCGGTCGTGGTATTAGCCAGCGGAGTAGTTGTTTTTGTGATTCAATTTTGTGCCTTTGCCCTACACGGGGCTGGCTAGTCTATGGCGGCCTGATGAGCTCTAATAAGAGCGAAATCGCGATCGTCTTTGACTAAAATAGATCATTGTGTCTGCTGTGATGCAGAACATGTTCCAAACAAGGATCATTTTCTTGTTATGACGTTGGTGTAAGTGGAATGAAAACATACTATCTCATATATATATATATATATATATATATATATATATATATATATATATATATATATATATATATATATATATATATATATATATATATATATATATATATATATATATATATATATATATATATATATATATATATATATATATATATATATATATATATATATATATATATATATTCTACACGTAAGCACAGTTGATTATCCATAAATCCATCTCATCTCCTATCCCTGTCAGACAAAGCTCCATTCGGGTGGTAGGACAGACAGATGAACATTAGGACAAATGAGACAATACGGATTCCACTATAATACGTATTAAAGTCAGATTACCTTTTTTATTTAATCTATACGCATTTTTAAAACTAAGGTGTTGTAAGTTTGTGTCATCAACACTTTGATATAGTGTGATTGTTGAAAAGTATTTTCTTCTCAGGTTCTTTGAGATGCATTCTGCTTATAAAACCTACGGCCACGTCTTAAAATTTAAAGTTATCACCACTCAGCAGGTCTCAGAGCATTCACTTAGTACTGGCATTCTATACTCATAACGCTGTTATGACTTATATTTTTTATAACATACAAGTTTGCAAACGTTCATTTGACAGTGCTTGGATGTCCATTGTGCGCCATTTAATAACGTCTTACACTAAATACACATAATACTCTATATTTCTATAAGATTTTATATTAAATAGAAAATACAGGCTTTCATATAATCCCTTTATTATTATTGCAAAACATTTCAGATATAATTGTTAATAATAATGCATCTTAAACTAGGAGGCCGTATTCACTAAATGGGTTTAAAATAAGTTTAAGTTTAGAGAGTTAAAAGTTTAAAATGGTATTAATTATGCAACCATAGGACAAATAATTTTTTGTAAATATTGCAATTAAAAAATAATGTAGTGCTGAAAGTTTGAATTGGCGTGATAGTTATTAGATTTAACCCTTTAAACTTTTTGTTTTGATGTGCACTATGGAGGAGAGGGGGAAGATGACTTAGTATTAGGTAGTAACTGACATATAACAATAAGATAAGAACATATGTTGGTAAAAATAAAAAGAATCATTGAATGGCCAACAGGAAAAAACCCTGCTGCGTCTAATCTCGCAGATCTTTCGTGTGCTTGATGTGCAATCGTCAAATACTGGTCTTGTATTTCTTTCTTATCTCCAATTAAATATAGCTTGTGAATCCGATTAGACATTGCGTAGCATATATGTATTGTATTTTTGGCCTCTGATGATAACTGTTCTGCAACCATAGCCAAAATAAAAATATAAACCTAAAAAGATACGTTATTATTTAGGTAACGACACGAAACAAAAAAAATATTGCTGATACACCTGACATTATAAATATAAATATCAAAAAATAAAAGATAATACATTAAGTGAAAGTTCTTTTCTACTGTTTTACTTACTTTCCTCATCGTAATGCAATAATTATGAAAAAAATGGAAATTTTATTTACAATAATTATATTATATTATATTTTATTTGCAATAATTATTTTATTATTTCGATTATTTCTTATTTTAGTGAAAGCATTTTTGTTCAAAAAATTTTTTTAAAACAACACTTTTCATATAGTTTTGACTGTACTGTATGTTGTTCCAACCCCTTCCCGGATGCATGCATCAAAGGGAGTGGGCTGGTTTCTATTAGTTCTATGTTGTCATGTAAGAATTTTCCCACTATGTGGCAAGTACTATCTTGGATCTCGATGAAGGTATTAGTATGTAGACCTATGATTTTCAGGTTATGTTCTAGTATTTTTGAAACTAGTCCAGTTGCTGATACGATGATCGGTATCACATGAACCTTATGCTGTCGCCTATCTCGGTGGGCAGCTCCGCATTTATGGCTTTTTCTCTTGATATTTATTCAACACGTTATTGTTGGATACAGCAAAATCTACCAAATAAGCTGTATTCGTTTCCTTATTTCAGGCCGATTATTCGTCACCCATCTGTCGGTGATAATTACCCGGTACTAGTATAGTTTGAATGTATGATGTTACACACCTGGTTACGTTATATGCTGCGTACTGATCCTTCAGCTTGGTCTTTTCTTGCTTATCCTGGAGCAGTCTAACTCGTTGGAATCCTAGGTATTTGTAGCCTTGTCCCCTTGGTTCATCGCTAGAACTATTTCTCCATTGAGTAGGGCTACATCACCATTAATGTCTTTCGAGAAGGTGTATGTCACGTTAAAATGCTTTTTAATTGGTTATGGGTTTCACCATAATATTATCCAAATACAGAAGGTGTGATATCGTTCGGGACTTGTCTCTATTGGTTTTGATGTTGAAGCCATGTCCTGTATTGTTGAGAAACGTATAGAGTTGGTTCACCGCTAAGCAGAACTAGAGTGAACTTAACGAGTCTCCTTGGTAAATTCTCCTATTGATGTGTATCTCATCGGTGGCAAGAGATTGATCGCCATTATAGCCCCTTAGGTTCGCTCTCCACTGGTGTTTGATAATTGCCAGGAAACTGATGATCATAGGTTGAATTTAGTAAATTCCTGGTACGTTTATGAGTCAGGAATGTGGTACACTGTCAAATGCATTTTTATAGTCTATAAAAGCAGTGTATATGTTGCGTTGCTTTTTCTGTGCCTGCTGACCACAGAGTCGATGATAAGTTGTCCTTTACATCCTTGATGATCTCGAAGGCATCCTTTCTGTTCCTTGCTTAATAGGTTATGACTATCAATATGGTGATAGATACGATTTACAATGCATCCTGTTAGGATCTTTTACATGATGGGCAAACAGGTGATGGGCCTGGGCTGGGAAGGGTCTTCTTTCCTATTGGTTTTGGGTAGCAGAGTTGTAGTGCCCAGCAATAGAAATGCGGGGTTTGTCTTCGGATGATGCATGCACGGCTCATAGCTTCATGGAGGACCTCAAATTTCTTCGTAATACATTTTCTTTTTGAGTTATACTAATATTATTAATAGCACTAATAATTCAATTTCTTAAAATGTCCAAATTTTCAGGTTGAGTTAAATAGGCTTTTTCTTTGATATGACCCCAGAAGAAAAAATCTAGAGGTGTCAAATCAGGTGAACGTTACAGGTCCGTTCGTTCCTATCCATTGGTCCCCAAACCTGTCATTTAAATAATTTACACAAATTCCAGCATTATGGGCCGGTGCACCATCTTGTTGAAGTATTTAGAGACGTTTTTGTTTTTATGATAAAAACTACATCCTGTAAAGTTATTTAGGTTAAAACCAGCTGTAAAATTGTGATGGAATTTTGACTAGAGAGTAGCCATATTCTCCAAAAATAAACGTTTAATGACAAGAGAATCTCTAGTTTCGTACTTTTTAGTTACAATTTTAAAATATTTGTATATAAGGGTTTTTTGAGTATAGAAAGGAATGATCTCTGTTGAAAATATGTTGTTTTTTATTTGGCTTATCCAGGAATAACTCGACACTAACATTATTCAGGTTGTGAATTTTCTCATTTAATTCACTCTCCTTTGATATTAATTTTAACAAAAATGTATCATTTAGATATTGTCTTCGAAGTGCCAATGGTAGTTCTGCAATTTTCACTTCTATAACTGAAATAGGGGTGCTTTTTAATCATCATACGCAGTGTCTCAAGCAATTGTTCCTGATTAATTACATTTTATTAAGGTGAGTTTTTGCTGTACTAACGCAATAACATAAAATAAACTTTTGAATATAGGCACTAATTTTCATGCCCTATTCCGATACAGAATTAGTATTAATTTTCTTTTTCGTTAGATTTGCCCACTACAATTTGTTCAATTTAATTGCAAAGGTGATCGATTTTCTAAATTTTTAGCATCTTAAGTTAAATCTGTTTCTATTTCTGATAGTACCCCTGTTCTTACTACTAAATGCTTTGGAATATTTATATGTATGTTCAGAATGTATAAATTCTCAGGGGAATGTTCCGGGAACTTTTATCGCACCCCTGGGAAATTTTAAAAAAATGGAAATGTTGGTTGTCTGTTGTTTATAAGAAATGTAATACAATGTTTTAAAGTAGGTTATAGTATTAATACTTCTATTCTCGTAAAAATCCAATACGACTGAATAAAATGGCGGTTTCATAAAATGTTAAAAAGTCATTATTAAGAATTTTTTTATAGAATGAACACGTATATCCCTGTTTTCCACTTGATTTTTATGAAAAATGTCTGGTTTTGTCTGAAATTCAGTAACAAAAAACTCCCTCTCCAAAAATCAAATGTACAACAGGGATGTATTTGCAAAATTATGAAAAATTATAAAGTTTAATATTAATAATATTGAATTAATAAATAAAAATTAAATAAAAACAGTGGTTCTTTTCAAAAGGGTCATATATATATATATATATATATATATATATATATATATATATATATATATATATATATATATATATATATATATATATATATATATATATATACACACCTCATTTCTTAATTAATAATTTTACACCACAAAGAATCGCCTGAAAAAATCAGAGACAATAATTTGTGTTGGGTTTTTCTTTCATTCGATTCTTTGTATCTTTTTAAACGAACTGATTAGACTGAAAGCTTTTGTTTTAAAATTTCAAACATTTCCGATATAGTTTGGCCCTTATTATTTACGATATGTTCAATATATATATATATATATATATATATATATATATATATATATATATATATATATATATATACATTCAATAAAATGCATATATAAAGGGCCGTTTTGCTACGTTAGCATTATTATTTGAAAAAAGAAATACGTATGTAAATATTATATCACTCATTTTGAAAATATGTGCGTGTATAGACTAGCATTTTTACAATAGTGTCTAAGGAATTTTTGAATGGTTTTTAAAGAACTTTTAAATTTCTTAACTTTGTTTAAAACTCTTTAACTTCACATTTATTATTATTGATTTATAAAAGATATCGACAAAAGAATCGCCATAAATTCTTGTTTAATTAAAGAAATATTGTAAATAAAGGAAAAAGACATTTTACTCCCTTAGGGTTAGTATTTCGAATAATCTAGAAATTGTTTCAGAAAAGTATGCTTGAAAGCCACAGGAAGAGAAGTTTACCAATTTCTCGACTTTTTACCCCTTAAGGGTGGAATTTTAAAAAATCTAGAAAATTAAATTATTTTTTAAACATATGAACGAAATAATCGTTCTAAATTCTTATTTAGCTGCAGGTATATTGGAACAAAGTAAGATTTTGACAAGTTTGACCGGTATACACACTGTTGCAGTTCTAACAAGGAATTTCATAATCTACGTGTGTTTTTTTCTTTTTAGCAATTTTGTATTTTAATTGACTGAAATTGGTTTTTAATAACTAAAATCCCTTAAATGCTAATGCGCGATTGGCAAGTCCTATGATAACTTATAGATTTTTATTTTCAAGACTTTAAATTTTGTTTGTCAATTTTAAGGATTAAATTAATGTTTTAAAGAATAGTAAACACAGTGGTTTAGAATCTTAAGACTTTAAAAGCCGCTAGTGTGCTAAACATTGAAAAACGACTCGAATTAGTGGTCAACCTATATATATATATATATATATATATATATATATATATATATATTTATATATATATATATATATATATATATATATATATATATATATATATATATATATTAATTGGACTTCTTTCTTGGGTATAGGTTTATTTGCAAAATCAAACAATGGAATTAACTTGACGTTTCGCCTATCATAGTAGGCTTTCTCAAAAATTGCTCATTCCTTTATTTTTTTTTTTCGGTATATATGGCTTTCCTTACCTATCTACAATTAATTTAAAAAACATTTAGTGGTCTAATTATAAAATGACATTTACAATTTTTCTAAAACTGATTTAAAATTTTATAGTATTGACAATAATTATTACAAAATTAATAAAATAAGGCTACATACCTCGAAAAATACATGCTGATTATTCACTTATATTTGAATGATAGGTAGCAAGTTAGTGGTTTGCCAGGCAACTCATGGCACAGTTTTAGGTAAAAAAGTGTTGTTAGTAGACGTTTTCTTTTGAGGAATTTATAGATAATTTTTTTTGCTATTTTGATAGGCGAAACGTCAAGTTAATCCCATTGTTTGATTTTGCAAATAAACCTATACCCAAGAAAGAAGTCCAATTAATATATACCGGGTTTAAGAAACAAACTGAATAATATATATATATATATATATATATATATATATATATATATATATATATATATATATATATATATATATATATATATATATATATATATATATATATATATATATATATATATATATATATATATATATATATATATATATATATATATATATTTATATATATATATAGATATATATACCTATCCTAATTCAGCTTTAGTACAAAGTCGAATACACTAGAGAGCGTCCCCGCATTGGCATTATCGACTACCCTAGACCCTAAATGTGGCAACCATGATTGTTGATTTGATGAATTGTATGTATTTAAGATGTAATTTGCTTTGCCTACAATGGTATGTATATAAAATCGCGTAGTCCTGACAAACTGAATCTAACAACGGACAGAAAAACTAATAATTAGGACTAGAGACATAAATATTGTCAGGTATATTTAACTGTTAACTGTAGTGTCAACGCCTGCTAATAGAAAGTGTAATGTGCCTACAGAAAATTTCAATTTCAGTATACCGGCAATTGTGAAGAAGCTATTTAATATGTTAACGAGCAAAACTCTAATTCTGACTCCATTAGCGACGTGAACAAGGGCTGCCAAATTTCAATATGGTGTACACCTCCCTCTTAAATACCTTTTAAATACTATTAAATACTTATTTACTCTTAAATATGCTTTATTTTCTTTAAATACCCTTCAATACATTTTTAATACCTTTCACTACATTTTAAATACTTTTAAAAAGATTTAATTGTTTTGTAAGTGCAAGAGAAGTGATTTTTTTTTCGAAACCTTCTAAGGGGGTGAAAATCAGCGAAATGTGTTTTTACAATATCCTTTCAACTAAATGCGATTTTAGGACTATTCCTTCCTCGAGAGCTTTTAAAAATAATTATCTTAAAATCAATTTATCGATGGTTTTAAATTTTACCGTCAAGTCAGCGAAACAGTATGAAATTTGTTTATACTCATTTACTAAATGAGGTTTTAAAACGCTTCTTTCGCCTTTCAAAAATAATAATCTTAAAATACATTTTTGTGTTTTTTAAATGAATATGTACTTTTAAAACTAAAAACGTTAAAATTTGGCATGTGAAGTAGAGTCAGATAAAATATTTTTTTTATATTCGCGCCTAAGAATTTGAAAGGGGTTAAAATGTATTTTAGTTTTTCCATTCCATTGAATGAGATTTTAGGACGATTCGTTCGTTAACTATTTTCTCAAATAATTATTTGTTAATGGATATCTGAATTTTTCCAAAGTCTACCCTTAGGGGATTGCAAAAGGGTGAATTGTGTACCATTACAGATACAATTTAAGATTTTTTGCATGGACTTTCTTTCTGCTATGATAAAAAAAATATTGGTCAAAACTCGCCGCCTAGAAAGCTAAAAGGGTTGAAATTTATTTTTACTTTTTTCCAGTATACCTGCAGCTAAAAGCCGATTCTTTGTTTTTGTCTTTACTTGTTTGCCAAATTTTAAGTTCAGGCAAAGGTCGACCACTAATTCGAGTCGTTTCTCAATGTTTAGCTTACTAGCGGCTTTTAAAGTCTTAAGATTCTAAACCACTGTGTCTACTATTCTTTAAAACATTAACTTAAACCACAAAAGTGACAAACAAAATTTAAAGTCTTGAAAGTAAAAATCTATAAGTTATCATAGGACTTGCCAATCGCGCAGTAAAAATTTATCCGTTACAGAATATAAATCAAATGCTATAAAAAAGATGCACTCAAACTAATTAACTATCCCGTTTATCTAATTAATACCATTTTCAAAAGACACATTCATATATTTTACAACCAACTGCAGAAAATAAATCCTCCAAAAATAGAAACAAAAATTATCTTTCTTTGCAATATTATTTTAAAGGTCTATCAGAAAAACACAAAAATGTTTTCAAACCACATAATTTTGCCGTAGCATTTAAGGGATATTAGTTATTAAAAACCAATTTCAGTCAATTAAAATACAAAATTGCTAAAAAGAAAAAAACACACGTAGATTATGAAATTCCTTGTTAGAACTGCAACAGTGTGTATACCGGTCAAACTTGTCAAAATCTTACTTTGTTCCAATATACCTGCAGCTAAATAAGAATTTAGAACGATTATTTCGTTCATATGTTTCACAAATAATTTAATTTTCTAGATTTTTTAAAATTCCACACTTAAGGGGTAAAAAGTCGAGAAATTGGTAAACTTCTCTTCCAGTGGCTTTCAAGCATACTTTTCTAAAACAATTTCTAGATTATTCGAAATACTAACCCTAAGGGAGTAAAATGTCTTTTTCCTTTATTTGCAATATTTCTTTAATTAAACAAGAATTTATGACGATTCTTTTGTCGATATCTTTTATAAATCAATAATAATAAATGTGAAGCTAAAGTGTTTTAAACAAAGTTAAGAAATTTAAAGCACAACAAAAGTTCTTTAAAAAAACATTCAAAAATTCCTAAGACACTATTGTAAAAATGCTAGTATATACACGCACATATTTCCAAAATGAGTGTAGATTTATAATTGAAAATTATTGAGAGATATAATATTTGCATACGTATTTTTTTTCCAAATAATAATGCTAACGTAGTAAAACTGCCCTTTATATATGCATTTTATTGAATATATATATATATATATATATATATATATATATATATATATATATATATATATATATATATATATATATATATATATATATATATATATATATATATATATATATAAGGGCCAAACTATATCGGAAATGTTTGATATTTTAAAACAAAAGCTTTCAGTCTACTCAGTTCGTTTAAAAAGATACAAAGAATCGAATGAAAGAAAAACCCAACACAAATTATTTACAAATAGAGAAAATCAGTTCTATAACCCAATATCATTGAAGGATAATATAAAAATCATACCACCTAGCAAACAACAAATAACAGAACACTGGAAACATATATGGTCCAATGCAAAAACATATGATAAAGAAGGAAAATGGTTTAAAAATCAAATTGAAAGGCACAAAAGCGAATCAGTACAGACTACATATACATATACACACAACTGGACATTTCTCGGCACAGATAAAATATAAAATTAGTAGTATAGACAATTTACAGGCCACACACAGATACCTAACCACACAGATTAACAAAATAATTCAACACCCAGAGTTAACACCACAATTTATCATTGAGGAAAAAACTTTCATAAAACCAAAAAACACAGAGACACAAGATCCTGCTAACTATAGGCCACTTACGTGCCTTCTCATCGTTTATAAAATCATCACATCCATATTAATCAACAAAATTAAGAAACATTTAGTTAAAAATAACATACCATCGGAGGAACAGAAAGAATATAGAAAAACAATCAAAGGATATAAAGAACAAATGATTATAGACAGCATAATAATTATTAAATAAGTAGAAAACCGACAACAAAATCTTTATGTCACGTTCATCGACTACAAGAAAGCTTTTGATATGATTCCTCACGAATGGTTTTCACAAGTTCTAAAGATATACAAAATACATCCTATTATCCAACATTTTATCACAGTGGTTATGAAGGTGGAAAACAAAAATACAATTATTGAGTGGCACAACATGTATAGAAACAGATTACATTAACATCAAACGGGGAGTATTTCAAGGTGACTCCCTAAATGCCCTCTGGTTTTGTATGTTTTAATCCATTGTCAAATTCCCTAAATAATACACCGTACCGCTATAAAATAAGGAAACAAGGAAATAATTTAACCAAAATTAACCAACCTATGTACATGGATGACATTAAGATATACTGTTCGACATAATCACAAATGCGAAGATTTCTTAAAATCACCAAAATTATATCTAAAGACATAGAAATGGATTTTGGGATAAAGAAATCATAAAATATTACATACTGAAAAAGGAAAATGATCAAAAGAATAAGAAGAAGATACAATAAATAACAAAACATTACAACAAATGGAAGAAAATGAACTATATAAACATCTAGGATTTTACCAGAACCAAAAACATAACCACACTAAAAGAGAAAGTTAACCAGTATTAACTGTAAAAATTAAAATAAAATAATAATAATAATAATGATTAACTGTTTTAAGATACTTACTGTGAATGCGATAGTGTATTGTAATCTAAAAAATATAGTGATATCAACCATATACATGTCATCTTTTTTAAGTAGCATTAAAGTAGTGATATTTAACATTATAATGATGACGGTGAAAGTAGAGCATACAAGTGGAAATCCAAAAATCCGATTAAATATTGAAACACAATCTGTTAGCTCATTATGCAATGTCACGTGAGTATTTATATTAAGAGATGATACTGATTGAAGCTTTTTATTAAACGCTAAAAATAAGGTTTTCAATTTCCACGCTATCGTAGACATAATTAATACTAGCAGCTCTATCCTTTGTGCTGAAATATTTTTACAAAGTACTAGTATATTCAAAATCATATTATGATCTTTAAAATAAACAATTATAAGAACTAATCTGCAAATATAAAGCAGACAAGCATATGCTATGGTACATTGGGTTAAAAGGTCCATTAGAGGTTTGTTCACGTATGTGCGATTCAAAACCTGAATTTTTTCCAACAAGTAATTTAATTTTCTATAATATCTTAACATATTCACAGTCATAGAAATATTTGCAAGGCTTACAAATAAACCATACAGGAGTCCGGTGATCTTAATCAATCGATCAGGATTTTGGTAAATTACGTTAAGAAAGGACACTTGTCCTGATAGAAGTAGAATACTATACAATATTATGTATACTATTTGTATTGACCTAAATTTTATATTGGTCAAAGGTAGAACACAAAAAAGCAAACCGATTATCATAGGGATGTGATAAAACTTTGAAAACATTGCCGTAATGTTCTAAAACAGAATTCTTCCCTGCGAGTTGGAATACTTATTTACTACTATATGGTCCTCTGTAGTCAATATAGTTAAATTAAAATTTACCTATTAAATATTGATGATTATTTATTGGTAAAAGGGTTGCATGCAGAGGCGTAGGTTTTTTACCATTTATTTACGAAGTAATCAATTTTAAATATGATTCGTATTTTTGGTACCGTGGAATCTCGATTATCAGAAATAATCTGGTCCAAAGTGATTTCGTATAATTAAAATTTCGATTAATCCAAATTTTTTTATAAAATATTAGTTTAGAATGCATATAGTATTCGATTGAAGGCATTTATGAAATATTTTATTACAATGTATGTATTTATTAAAATAACATAGAACAAATAGTTTAATTTTTATTCTTCCTCACAATGTATACATTCATACATGATATGTTAAATGCAACGAAAAATATAAAATATTTAACCCCTTCTTCACTTTAATGTGTTAAAAATGCTTTTAAACTGTACTTTTTTGGCTGCATTGTTACTCGTTTGATAAAAAGAACATACGCGGCGGTTGCATGTTCTGGTTGTTTTACATAAGTTAACGCTTTCTCAAGAACCTCTAGTCCTCCTGAATTTTTACTGGAATATTGTCAGCGGCTTCTACTTCGTCACCATCATCATCGTCATTGTCCTCACCGTTTATTTCATTACTATTTTTGCAAACGCTTTTAATTCATTCTTGGTCAGTCATTTTCACATCCATATTTTGGTAATAATTTGAAGTAAACTTTCATAATGGTCGGACTTTGCATCTGTGAAATGTAATCTCCTCTTGAGATTTTTCCAGAGTACTACTCTTTACTTGATTAAAATTTTAAATTAAAAAATTAAATTTTCCACCACACTCTGATCCATGGGCTGAATGAGAGAAGTTACAGCAGAAGGCAAAAATATTGCTTTTGTTTCCTTACTTTTAGTATTTATCAATCTGCACTTGGGTGAATAGGGGCATTATCTAGCAACAAAACATGTTTTCTGGGTCACCCACGTTCTTTTAAACAAAATTCTACTTTGTTTTTTTAAATAGATTCGCGTTCATCCAGCCACTCTTTTGATTTTTACACAAAACATGAAAAACATGCGAAATATTCTTAAAGGCTCGTGGTTCTGCTGACTTACCGATACATAATAATAAAAGTTTGTGTCTCCCAGAAGCATTATTACATAAGTTAACGCTTTCTCAAGAACCTCTAGTCCTCCTGAATTTTTACTGGAATATTGTCAGCGGCTTCTACTTCGTCACCATCATCATCGTCATTGTCCTCACCGTTTATTTCATTACTATTTTTGCAAACGCTTTTAATTCATTCTTGGTCAGTCATTTTCACATCCATATTTTGGTAATAATTTGAAGTAAACTTTCATAATGGTCGGACTTTGCATCTGTGAAATGTAATCTCCTCTTGAGATTTTTCCAGAGTACTACTCTTTACTTGATTAAAATTTTAAATTAAAAAATAAAATTTTCCACCACACTCTGATCCATGGGCTGAATGAGAGAAGTTACAGCAGAAGGCAAAAATATTGCTTTTGTTTCCTTACTTTTAGTATTTATCAATCTGCACTTGAGTGAATAGGGACATTATCTAGTAACAAATCATGTTTTCTGGGGCATCCACGTTCTTTTAAACAAAATTCTACTTTGTTTATTTAAATAGATTCGCGTTCATCCAGCCACTCTTTTGATTTTTACACAAAACATGAAAAACATGTGAAATATTCTTAAAGGCTCGTGGTTCTGCTGACTTACCGATACATAATAATAAAAGTTTGTGTCTCCCAGAAGCATTAGCACTGCAAAAATAGTGATACGTAACTAGGTGCTCCAACTTCCGTTTTTGAAGCTAAGATACTTGACGGCAACGTTTTATAGTTCAAGACGGTTTCGTCACAATTATAGATTTAGTCTGATTGTAAATCATTTTCTTTCATAAGCTTCACAAAAAAGAAATACTTTCAGGCGCTTCAATGACCGGCAACTCTTCGTTTAAACTCACGGCTTTTTTTTAAATGGTCCCTGAAATTGGTATTTCACGTTCTCGACTTTGTGTAAGCCATAAAAATAAAGAATCACCTATCTTTTCGTATTCACCACTTTTCATATTTTTTCCTGCCGGGGTTGGCGATGACAAAACACAACGCCATTTTTCAAGTTTTTCGCGATTTTTTCTCGACTCTGTAGTCATTCTCACGCCTGCGTATAAATCTTCTGCTACATTTTTAAGCAATTCACCATTATCTGATCGCTTGAAGTTTTTCCTTCAAGGTAATAACAACACATTTACGTTTATTGCTCTGGTGCTGTATTTTGTAAAATATCTATTAAAACAAAGCTACGAGCTTTGCGATAATAACAGTTTTACATACTTGTAACACTCGGTCGACTAATCAAAACAATTCGCATTTTAGACCGCTTTGAAAGGCGTTGTAGGGTAGCAACCTAGCAGTTTATTTTAAATGGACCGCAGCGCGTAAAATAGTTTTTTTTCGGGGAATCCCAGACGCGTCTCGTATGATGCTGAATTGTTCGGTTCATCGGAATTTTTGTTTTTTTAATAGTTTATTTTGGATAAATGGGATTTCAGGTAATCGTAATTCGGATAATTGGAATTGTACTGTATATTGTTATTTCCTAGTATTTGTTGTTTTTTTCAAGTAAGAGCAGCTTTTCTTATGTTTCTAATTTAATTGTCCTTAACTTATAGGTAGCATTGAACATATGAATACAGCAGGTAGTGCTTGATAGAAAGTTGATTCAGAAGCTGTTTAAATTAATGTCTACATAGGCTTTTCTAGTTTAGATTATAGTAAAATGTGTGCAACTGCAAAATAATTTAAGGTTATTGGGTGCAAAAAAATAAGTTGCCACGCATGTGTTATAGTTACGAGTTATAAATCTACGCAACATGAGTCCAACAAGGTAAATTAATAAATTCCTCTCATTTTTTAAATGACGCACTGTTAGAGGGCTCTAAAGGCAATAAAATATATATTTAGCTGCAAAATTAAAATTGGGGGCTGACAGTGTTGCTTAAAGTGAACAAAATCAAAAGTCTCAGCAAGATGAACGAAGTCACCGTTGAATAAAGTAAAGAGCATATAACGTATGCATGGATTTAGGAAACATATGGAGGCTTTTTTAATATAGATTTTAGCAGTAAAAAGTATCCTTCTCAAAAAGTTTTGCTTGTTTCAGAACTAAGAGTGGCATAGAAACCGTGAAATTCATATATAGAGGGCGTACAAATATTTAAATGTTAGATGAACTAAGTTATAGCGCAACCTAAAAGACCTTAAAATTGCACATCTTTTTAAAGTTAGAGTTTTCAACTCAATCATATACGTAGAAATATCTTGAAAGGAATTCTGATTAGACTGATCGTTTTTGGGAAAATGTTAAAATTTTTTTCGCGCACAATTGTGTATTTTGCCTATTTTAGTGAAGGCGAAAGTTATTCCAAGTTTTGCAAAACTTGGACACTGGTCTGGTTTTTAAAATATGAAGAAAGATCTGTTGTTAATATGTTCAGTTTCTTAAGCAACAAAATATGTTATTGATAGATTGTAAAAAAGCGTCTGTCAATGTGAAGAAGCAAATAAATAATCGCGAAAAAGTAGAGTATGATTATTGTGGCTAACAATTATAAATTATTTGGAGATGCTGCAGACCAAATATCAGTCATGTCACAATAGCTCCAATTATGAAGAAATTTAAATATTTTTTCCTCAAACTTTTTGCATTTAGGGAACGCTGCTAGAAACGTAGCAGGTTATAAATGCGATGACGGTGACGAATTATAGTTATTTATACTATAAGGGATGTAAGTAACCTGGTACTTACATCCCATATAGAATATAACATTTTTCCCCCTCCCTGTATTGTATGTTTACAAGAAAATGTTAGATATATTTTTGGAATTTCATTATCATTACATTCGATAGCATTCTCATTAAATTATGAAGGCAGCCGTGATCCGTTGCCAGAGCAACATAAGCAGTTTTTATTTTATCAACAACGTCAAGTTGACAATCCATAGCGAAAAGTTTGAAGAAGTCGAATTGTTTGATTCTGTGTGGACAAAATGGATGTTTCGGACATAGAAAAATCAGCGAATATTGCTTGTTTATCTCTACTACTGGAAAAGTCGAAAACAAGGTATGAAGCAGCATATAAATCCTTTAAGAATTGGTGTCAAAGCAAGACGGCTTCAGCATTCTCAGAAACCTTGTTTTTGGCGTATTTCCGCGAAAAAAGTGCTATATTGAAGTCCCCATCAAGCTTATGGTGTGAGTATTCGATGTTGAAGTCCACCCTTTTTATAGAGGAAAATATAGATTTTCTAAGTATTCAAAACTTCGAGCATTTTTGAATAAGTTCATGCTTGAAGCCCCCTATGATATGATATATATGATATTGATGAAGGTCGTAATGGTAATGGGAGTTGCTGGAGCGTGCCGTTCTAATGAACTCTGTCAAATGAAAATGGACAATATTAAAATAAGTCAAGAAGTCATAATTGTGACCATTCCCGACTCCAAAAATGGAATGTCACGTACATTTAGAGCGACAAAAAGTGACGACACTCAGGTTTGTCATTTCAAAATAATTCTAAAGTACATTGATAGAAGATCCCACATGAACACTATTAATCCGCGCTTCTTTATGCGGTATTAAAATGGAAAGTGCTTAAACCAGCCTGTCGGGAAAAATACGTTTTCGTCAATTTCAAGTAAAATTGCGAAATTTCTAAATTTTGAGAACTTCAAAATGTATACTGGACACTCTTTTAGAAGAATGTCGGCAAATTTATTAGCAAATATTGGAGTTGATGTATTAGCTATCAAGCGACATGGTGGATGGAAATCTGCTACTATTGCATAAAGTTATGTAGCTGAAAGCCTCAATAATAAAAAGGAAGTAGCGAATAAAATTTTATACAATAAGACCCAGCCAGAACTCTCTTGCAGTGCTTCAACAGTGACAGAAACATTGGTTAGAAATGAAGAATCTGTGGAGTCAGAAAATGTAATACACATCGAGAAGAAACGAGAAAACGTGTTTCCAAATTTTGTTAATAATGTGAATAATTGTAACAATTGTACCATTAATATTCATTTCAATTAATATTACCGGATTTTTGTAATATGTTGATGAAATCAAAAATTAAAGCTACTTATAATAATTTTAGATTATTATTTCCCTAGGGCAACCAATACCTTATTGAGTAACTTTCACTTACTGTCAAAGCAGTGTCAAAATAGATTGCTTACAATACAAGGAGGGGGGAAAATGCTTTACTTCACGTTTAGGAATACCCTCTAGTCAATTTAGCTAAAAGTCATCGAGATTTGGGACGCAAAAGTCTAAAAACAAGTCCATTAATAATCCTCATTGGGTGGTTGAGTGCAAAATCAAGTGTCTTAAAAAAAGTATGGTGTCGTATTTTAAGAAACAGATTTTTGAGACCTGTTTTTTAACACGAATTTAAATTAAGGATATTTTTCTTGAGTTTTTGGAGGAAGTCGAATTTATGGACTTAATCCAAATGTTGCTTTTGGCAACTAGAATAGGTAGGTATCCCTGCGAGACGTGACGACATGAGGCCAAGGGTTCATTATATCTCGCCTCGACTTTGGTTAATCTTGTCTCGTCTCGTCTCAAAATGTTGGTCGAGAGACGAGACGAGATCAAGGCCTTGTCTCGTTTCGTCCCGAAAAATCTCGTCTCAACTTTAAGTATATTAACTTATCCGGTTAAAGGCAAAATCAATATGTTCGATGAAGATGAAATTTTAGCTAATAAACACTCACATGTATCAGTGAAGCGTGCGCGTTTACAAATTGATACTCTAACGCACATAACTGGATTTTAAGCCCTTAAAAATACCTTCTAACCTTTTGTTTGATGAAATGAATTAGTCACAACACGCAATTTATAAAATAATCGTAATTTTTATCACAATATTCAGTATATAACAGTGATGGCTGTAGACATCCTGTTTGTGTTATTAAAAAAATGTTAATTTACGAAATGTCAGCTTCGATATAATATTTTTTTGACATTTGTTTTTGTTACAAGTTTGAATTTTTCCGGAGCTCCCTGTTCTAACAGTGTGGTGTTTACTATACTAAGAACTGCATTTTTATGCTAAATAATAAATATTTCAATAATCGCATTTTTATAAACTAACCCAAATTTTCTCCCGGGGTATAGGTAATCCTGTAAGACTAACTGAGACCACAATGACACATATTCATTTATTTATTTATTTATTTATTATGCCCAATCCATCAAATAGGTAAAATACATATAATTTACTCATAAACTAAGAAATAAAATATACAACGAAGAAAAAAAAATCACTGTACAAAATGTCATATATTCAGTAAGGATCCTCTAACCACCCGCAGAGAGAAACAGAATATGTCAACCGTGAACTTATTTGCGTTTGTCGTCATTCTATTTATAGCAGAGTTCCGACCATATAAAGTTCTATGTTGTTCAAGAGAAAATGTATAGGTATCTCTCAAAATTCTAGATGAAGCATGTATATTAATCTGAAAAAAGCAACTCAGGACAAATAACTATAATTGACAACAGTTTATAAATAACAAATTTATCAAAGTTCTGCCTACTCTCTGAAAGGGTAAGAAGCCCCAGCTAGGAGCGAAGCACATTATAGTCAATATCATCCTCTGGAATTTTTATTTTGAATGCAATGTATCTAAGAAATCTGTTTTGTATCCTTTCTATTTTATTAATGTACTTTAAATAATATGGGGACCAAACACAAACACTACTTTCTAGGTGACTATGAACTAAGCTAACATAGAGAGTCTTTAAGGCAAATATATTAGTAAAGTCCCCTGTATGTCTTTTTACAAATTCCAACATTTTATGTGCTTTATTGCAACAGAGCTCGATATTACTCGTAAAAGTCAATTTCTCATCAAAGATAATGCCCAGATCGCGAATTGCATTTTTTGGTGTTTAAGCATATTCTATTCTCTGAGGTCAATTTCGTGAGTCTAAACAGATAAAGATTTTTATATCATCTGCATATAGTAGCACTTGACTAAAGTGAAAGCAGTCAACTACATCATTACTAAATAAGTTAAAGAGAAGTGGAGCAAGATGTGCTCCTTGTGACACCCCAGATGATGCAATAAATGAATCAGAGAAGATGTTATTGATTTTAACAATATGTTGCCGATTATTCAAATATGAGCTTATCTAATTCATAAAAGTTCCTCGCAGACCATACATTCGTAGTTTATATTTTAGAATTGAATGATCTACCCTATCAAAAGCCTTGGAGCAGTCGGTGTACACCGAGTCTACAGAGCACCCTACTTCTAAGGCCTTAGATTGGCCGATTCATATATGAGTAGGTTTGTTGTTATAGATCTACCCTCCATAAAACCGTGTTGCTTTGTTGTAATAATATTTTTAAAGACATTTGTCAAGTAATCATTAATTATGGATTCGAACAACTTTGGAATTTGGGCTATAATTGATATAGGCCTGTAATTTTGAACTTCATCTCTAGCCCCTTCATTCTTAAAAACTGGTACGATAAAACATTTTTTCCAAACAACAGGAAAAACTTCTTTTGACAATGACATATTAAAAATTAACCATAATGGACGTGCAAGTGAAAATGAACAATTCCTGAGGAATAGAGGAGGTATAGCATCAGGACCTGGACCTTTATTTAAAGTTGCTTGTTCAAGTCGTTCAAGAATATCAGAGATTTTTATATAGAAAGAAGTTATTGATTGACTTGTGTTCATGCAAAGATTGTCATACTCAAGATTATTCTTAAAGTTCTGACATGGGACATAAACTGACGAAAAGTGTTTGTCAAACATATTGGCAATAGAAATGCCATTTATTGCATATTAATTGTTATATTTAATTTTATCTGGAATTTCGTTATAATTAGTCTTGGTGTTTATATAATTCCAGAACTTCTTTTGGTTTCTTTAAACTTCCTCCTCAATTTCCTCAATATACCGAACATAACACTCATGTGCCTGCCTCTTGCAAGTTGATCTCAAATTGCTAAATATATTGTAGGCATTAATATCTTTGGTAGATTTAAACTTTGCATGTGCTTCGTTTTTTAAATAAATATTACATTTAAGATCATGGTCAAACCAAACTGGAAATTTAATTTATTTTTAAATTTCAATTTAAGAACATATTGCTCTATATTCAAAATTGAGAAAAAAATCTATATGTATGTCACTAAATATTAAGTCTAAAATAACATCATTGACATTACGGATCTCATTGCACTGATATAATTTTAAATATGGCAGTGTTTCAATCATTGGTTGAACGGCTGCTGTAACTCCCTGTGCAAAAACACCCATAGAGCCATTAATTCATTGTATTTTAGGTGAGTTGTAATCTCCTGCTATAATTAAATGATAATCATTATATATCTGTGAAACATGCTCAACAGATTCGCAATGCTTTTTATCTGCTTATTTACAATATTAAATTAATATTTTATTATGTATTTATAAAATCCAATTTTATAAATACATAATAGGACCGCTTTCAATTTTGTAAGTAAAAGTTGTTATTAATTTACTTTTCATATAATCATACACTTCGTTTTAGAATTTGTATCATCTGTTTATGATATAACAGAAATACGGGTCATTTTTTATGTAGGATATGAGGTCATTTTTATGCAGGATATGAGACCACTCTGGTATCAACCACTTAAATAAGACTCCATGAGCTTCCAAACCTGTGCACTAACGCTGTAACCATCTAACTTTATCAGCAGTAGTTAACCATATCAAATGCTCGGGAGAAATACACAAACAAACTCAATACATGAAGTTGTTTACCAACTGCAGCGACAACTGTCCTCTGGAATTCACAAAGAGCACTTTAAGCACTGAAGAAATCTATTATTAAATAAGTGAAGTAATTGATGTTTCGAATTCAATAAAAAAAGATTGAAAGACCTGCTAACAAACTTATCGCTCTACAATTTGAGTAATCGTTAGAATCGCCCTTTTTATATAGTAAAATGCCAGCTGCCAACTTTAGTTGTTCAGGGAATATCGCATACTGAACGGAGATATTGACCAAATGTGTTAAAACATAACACAAAAGCAAATCCAACTTTTTCAACAAGTTCTTATGATTTTTAATAAAGGTTAAAACATCTTGTTTACATATGGGTTACAAAAATGTATTTATTCAAGGTGGTATTAAGGGGTAAATCAGTACTAGTAGTAGTAGTAGTAGTAGTAGTAAGGGTGGGGGGCCGAAGCCCGACAGATAAGAGTAAAAGACCCTTGTCGCCATCCTCCGTCCACCTACTCTCACCGTAGGTAATCTTTTGCCCCAGATTCGAATCGGCCCGTTTTTCTCATGAAGGAAATGCGGCTTATTTCAATCAAAGGTCTTTAACTCCTCCCTAGGTAAGGCGGTTGATCCGAAGGTTTTCCTTCTGAGCCTGCCCCACCTATCCCAAATCCCTATCAAGTAGTATGAGGTTTCCTTCCCTTTTCTACAATTAGATTAGAGTGGGCTATACATTATTCTTAATAAATGTAAGTGCCTATTTAGTCTGCAGCGACCGGTCTGTATTCCGACCATATCCGCGATAGTCTGGCGGCTCCTTGGTAGCAACCAAGCCGCGTTGGATTATGAAGGTTCTGGAAGCATATTATTGGGCTGCCTGTAGCCTTTTGCATTTCTCCAGTTAGCTTTTGTTTTATACCAGACCTATTTGTTTAGGGTCTGGAAAGTTTGTCTCTTATGTAGTTCAAAGTAGTGTTCCGGACCTAAGAGCAGCGTTGAGGAGCTTTATCTTGTCAAATTGTCGGCTCGTTCATTTCTCTCGACACCGCTGTGTCCGGGCACCCAACGCAGTTTGACAACTTTCCTTCTTGTTAGTTTCCCCAGAGTATCCCTACATTCCTAAACAAGCTTAGAGCTTATCCTGTGGTTTTGAATTGCGTCAAAGGGTGCTTGACTACCGGAGCAAAGGCAGTTCTCTCCCTCCGGTCCTTGTATAGCATCTTGCTTGGTGGCCAGCTTAAAAATAGAGAAGACCTTTGCCTGTAAAACTGTAGCATAACTTCGCAGCGAGAAGTATTCGCCTAAATCTCTGTCAAACCTGTAAACTCCATCCCCGGCCAGCCTTATATTGGTCTGCCTGGAGCGGTAGGTGTACCAAACCTGGGCATTTCCGGGTGGTACCATGGTCCCTGCTGCCTATCGATACCTGGTTGGGATCATTACTTCAAACGAAATGGGTAACCTTAAACGTCCACGCGCCTTGTTTACCCTAAAAGATAAGATCCTCTATCATGACCCTGGCTATGGACATATGACCTTCTGTTTGTTATTTCATGCTCCAGGTACATCAGTAAGGCGATAATCAAAATAACTTGCAACTAGTTTATTTGGAACTACCTCGTCATTTTCAATAATTTTCGATTCTTTATAAGAATGATATTTATTTTGTAATGTTTTTATTATTTGTCACGTGGCTTTTGATTTTGATCCGTACTAATATCTATCGCTAACTCGTTTTTAGGCAAATAGGGTTCCCCCAGGTGTGAGCTGCGAGATTTGCGCAGGCTTTATGTATCCGTATGCATTAAAACGCTAAAATTATCAATCGGCTTCCCTACTAATATAGCTGGTGTTGCTAATGGATTGTTGCAGTTCATGCTCTTCCCAAATTAAAGATAAGTCTACATTAACATGGCCGTGAATACGCATTTTTTGAAACTGACAAATTTTCAGCAAAAGGTTTAGAAATGTAGAAGCTTGTAATGTTTTGGTTTCCGTAGTATGGAGGGAGTTTATAATGACAAATTTTGGTATTTTTACTACTTTTCTTGATTTTCAAAATTAAATAATGTACATACGTTTTGATTAATGATGTGGTTGTAAAGAAAATAGTATACACACATCGGAGGGAGGTTTTCAATACTACGCGTCTCGATTAACAATATAGGTCTCTGCACAGAAATGAAACACTTCCCTACTTGTAATATACTATTTCAACACGTGTTGCTGAAAGTTTGCTTACTTAGGCAAATTAAGGTTATTCTTTGAGTAAAAGTTCAATTATATAAAAAAATGCTTGTAATATCAAAATTTTTAAATTCCAATTTCAAAAATTTAAATTCCAACAAAAAAATGTTATCATTGTTAAAAACTTTGTTTCAATTTAAATACATCCTAAAAATGAAATAACTTGAATTTAGAACAATGTTCCTACAAAATACTTCAGAATTGATTTTCGTGAAGCAATTGTGTGCATTTTGTATATATAAAATACCCTTCATAATGTTGGTGATTATATTCAGAACGAAACGAGGAACGACAATTTAAAACGGGTAGCCGTAGGCATACACTAAGTGTGAACAAAGTAAATTCCGTCAATTTAAAAAAAATTCTAAATCTAAATATTTTTTTTTGTTTTTTCGACATTATTTTTATTTATTTTGGATTTTGTTTTAAACTGAAAATACGAGCAAACATAATACGTTTTACGAAGCTTTAGTAATACTTTGATGATAGTGCTTTGTCTCATTTGCTCTTTAGAGCAAGCCGCCACTGCTTCTTGAATTAATATTAGTTTCGTTAGTAATAGTTTCACGAAACGAAGCAATATTCTCATTAATATTATTGTAATTATGTCACTTACTGTTATGAATAATATTCTAAATTTCATTATTCATAATGTATTTACATGGGCATTAAGTCAATTAGATAACTAGTTTTATGGTACTGAATTTAAAAACATTTCATTAGGCCGTCATATTGTTTCGCCATGATAGATTACAGAAAAATTTCGTCCATTCGATAAGTAGTTTCATAATAAGGATTTTTTTGGATGTAAATGATTTCTTTTTACATTTTGTGAGGCTGCTCTATTGGATTTTTACCAAAATGTTACAATTTCATCTCCATATTACACTTGATATTTAGTAGTTTTTATATATATATATATATATATATATATATATATATATATAAATATACATATATATATATATATTTATATAATATATATATATATATATATATATATATATATATATATATGAGCTTTCTATGATTCATATAAAAAAAGATCAGAATGCAGTAAATACCAAAAAAACATACAAAATCTAAGTCAAATTTATCAAAAATCAAAAAGTTAAAACATTCAGAACATCAAAATTATTACTGTAAATAATATTGTCGTTTCCAAGGTAAGGTACATTTAATAAAAATTTATTTTAATATTTTACGATGTTGTTGTTTTATTAAATGTTGTGAGTACAAAAACATTTTAATTAATTAATTGTTTAATAGTTAAGTTCTATGAATATATATATATATATATATATATATATATATATATATATATATATATATATATATATATATATATATATATATATATATTTTTTTTTTTTTTTTTTTTTTGACATTTGTGGTTGCCAAGAGATCATTCGA